>JAOTQE010032442.1:0-10257 GCA_025631205.1 Nesometra sesokonis
GGGGGGGGGGGGGGGGGGGGGGTTGTAGCGCCACCACTGTTTCAAAGCAAAACAATTTAACGCAACCTATTTCATTAGTTAAATAATAGGGTTGCTTCCCAACTTTACAAAAATCATAATTTCTTGTAATATTTCAATTAAAAAACTTGAAAACTTACATATCTATCATTGTTGAGTATTTTGCAACCGTCATCAATTATTCGTATGTAGAAAATTGGATATATTTTAACACATTCAGCAACCGTAGAAATGTGTAAGTTATCGTATTCGTGAATTTGAGAAACCTCGCTAATGCACCATAGATAAACGGTATAGTAAAGGACGAGAGTCGGAACTGATCGAGACATGAATTTTGTTTAATGACAGACCGCAGACTGATGTCACTAACAAACCATGTGCTAATTTTGAAATCAATAGGATTAACAAGAATTTGAGAAATTACATTTTTAACATAAAACTTTAAGCTCACAAAAAATGACCGGCAAATTAAACATTGATATCAGGGGCAGACCCAGATTCTACCGAAAAGGGGAGGGGACCTTTCCCGAACCCGAGTGGGCCAAGTTTACAATTTTTTATTTGGAAAAGCAAAAAAAATGGCCAGGTTATGTCCACCTATGCGCCTTCCGTAAACTTTTAATGTATGCCTGCCCCATGTGTACTGATATTATTTATTTTTTGTGGGTGAGGGAGGAGAGATCAATTTTAGACCCGACGCCTCGAATAGGTCTAAGTGTGGGCAAAACTACGTTTTTCCGATGGGGAGCGCCCACTTCTCCACCACCCTCAACCCCCCCCCCCCCAAATAACGCCTTTGAAAATAACATAAAGACATGATGACCTACACTTCCTCAATTTGAAAGGAATTGAATTAACTTTTCTCAAAAACAGACCGATCAACTGACCAATTCACCATTGATTCATCAAGATCGACAGACGTTATTGCAAAACTGGCTGCGAAATTTAAAATAGACTGAGATCTCGACAAAATGGAAACCGCGACTATTAATTATAGAATCGTACTTTATAAAAGAAGGAAGAATGGTAAGAAAAAGACCAAGAGGAAAAAAGAAAATAATGATGCTTGATGATATACGGAGTGGACGGTGCTACAATGAGATAAAGAGGGATACATAAGACCGGAGGGAGTAGAATGCTATGAGAGAACACTATTGATTGACCTTATAAACAAACAATTCTTTATTGACCACCGCAGGAAAGAAAAAATCTAATTATACACTACAGTCATTCGTCCTGGGCCTATAAATTTGGATGGAGAAAAAAATTATCTATATTCCTAATAAATGTCGACATATTCAAATTTCAACAGGATCATAACGGTATGTTTTGGATGTAGCCTACAAGTGTTTTATATTAATCCGTGAATTTAAGGATTTTAAAAAATAATAAAATTTCAGTTTGAATTATGCAAGAATGACAGATGTCCGACTTCAACTACGCATAATTAATAACGGTTCTATTGTTGTACCTCATTCCAAATCATAAATAGGCGCATCATCTAAATAATAGTCACTCTGTCAAGGTAAACTGATGATGGCGTAATAGATGTCGAAATATTGAATTCCAACTGTCACTACATTGGCACATTCAAAGGAGATCCTATCATCCTATTTATTATGCCTCGTCATTTTACCAACCGTACAGTAACTTTAATTGACAATGACGATAATGACATAATAATATCAAAGTATTAGAGCTGGATAGAGGGGTCCAATGCCGAGGAGGTCCGTTTGCCAAATTTCGTTTTGTTTCTAAGGGGAGGCCTATAGGGTCCTGGGCCCAGTACAATTTTCAAACAAGATGCGTTTCCTTAGTCACTGAGTATATGAGTATATGAGACCCAATTTTAACAGATAATTTATTGCAAACAAGTGTGAGTTTTTAAGTTCAAATAATATTCGTCCAAGTCAAAAGGGGTCGAGTCCTCCCCCCCCCCCCACCTTGGATCCGCGCTTGATTAACAATGGAATTCTATTATCACACTTTGACGTTACCTTCACGACAGCTAAATTCATAAGATGTATTTTTGGGACCGTCGGAAAATCAGAGAAATCTGAAAACTACAACTCTAAAACTGGCCGATTCAATTAAATGACCCAACAGACCAACGCCTGCTAAATATCAAATAAATAGAAACGTAATTGAAAATTGAAACCGAACAAATACGGACAGACAGACAGACTGACCAACTTACCAGTGATGAGAGATACACAGGGGATACAATACGAGCAGAATTGGGTGGTGTGTTCAATGCATACAAATGCGGCTGGGACAGACCAGGATAGGTTTATGCATTTATATTGTACACACAATGTCTACAAATCTTACTTATTGAAAAATTGAAAAAAAAACCAATTATTTATTATTTAAGGGTGGGGTTGCTGGTAAATACAGTACAAATAGAAACAAAGGTAGGGTGGTCAAATTTTGCCAAAAATGCGTGTGTAGGCTGAATTCTAACTAGGCCTACTGTACTTTTTTTTCTCTAAAATTCAAAAGAATTAGACTGCAGTATTAGAACTTGCAAAAAGTAGCATTAATTAATTAATTCATTCATTCATTTATTTCATTCATTTATTCATTTATTTTATTCATAAATTAATTTATTTATTTTTCATTCATATTTATTTCAGTCATTTATTCACTAATTCGTTCTTTTCATTCATTCATTCATTTTTTTTATTTATTCAATTTTTTTTTTAAATTTATTTTATTTATTTTTTTTAAATTTACCCATAATAAACATTTACCGGTATACTTGTTTAGTTTGTTTGAAAAGGCTCTTTCAGCCTTTATAATATTCACCTGCTTTAATTTTTATGATTCATAAAAAAAATCAATTGCATTTCTGTATTTTAAAGTAAAATATGACATAAAAAAAGATCTAGAATATTTTAATTTTTTGTTGATAACACAGAATTTTAGGGCTAGTCCTTTCAAAAAACAAAACTTGCGACCACTGCTTTGCGACTCGCGACTTGTTGCGCAATCCAGTCACGTGTGTCAACAAAGGCAGCTCAAAGTTTCATGTTTTGATCGAGAAAAGTTTAAAACATGGTCTTCCGCGCTGCACTTTCTACAAAGGTTATCTAACTACCTGTTTCAAATTATTATGTTCCATTTACTAATGTATACCATTATAATTATTAATATACGCTGTTACCTTAGGAATGCATCATTTTATACTTGTTTTTGTTGTTATTTGCTAGGCCTAGGCATGCCGCATAGACCTTTTTTCTACTAGGCCCCTGGGCCTATGCCTCCTATAGGGCATAGGCCTTGCCAAACCGTCGACGTAGCCTAGACTCAGAGTTGGGTCTTGTAGGTTAGAGGATACATAGGATAGTCCTAATCAGTCAAAACGGGATACGTCCCTCCGATTTATTTATTTATAAATGGTCTGGATTTGTATGAATTTATAAATGGTTACAGAATATCTAAACAGAAACTTGTTTCGTTAGAGAGGAAGAATAATTAGGTAATGGCATAGGCCTACTAGGCTGTGATTGTAGACAGGGGGTGGTAGAGCACTGTCCACTTTTTTATAATGCAATATATACTTCATGCTAATCGTTTATTGCACTGTTTCCTATTTTTCTATGTAATAATTTTTTTAATGTAAATATTCTACTCTTATGATTTTAATAATTTTAAAATAATGATATAATAATGATAATTTTTATAATGATGATGATAATAATAATTATAATGATGGTGTTAATAATAGTAATAATATTAATAGTACTAAATAATTATTGGATCTCTCAACCTGCTTTTTAATATTGTGCATTGTACCCGTCACTTTTATTGTTTATGCTGTCTTTAACATACCTATTACTTTTAATGTTGTTATCCATACTATATTTATATATTTTTATTGAAATTGTATTTTTACTGTTCAACTTCAATTTGTTTTATTCAAATTGCAATAAAGATTTATTGTATCATATCATAGGCCTAATTTTTATTTCTTTTGTGTAGCATTCTTCTGAGTTTTGCCTCACTATTTTTAGGACACATGATTTTTTAAAGAGTTCTGTTTATTGTTTCTTCATACAGACTACAGCGTGAATTTTGGAAGAAAAGAAAACTAATTAAAACTCAAAAAAGATTCTTAGCTATTTTTTAGACCAATTATTCCAAAAGATATTAAACTAAAAAAACAATGTGGATCCTTGCTTCACAACACAATCCTGTTTAGAGTAATGCTTATTGCCATTAAAGAGGCAATGAGTTTAAAACTTGTGGGGCTGCCGCCTCTCAAATTGTGTATTTGTGTGTCAGTGATGTAGCAGTAACAATGTGGTTTGGTAAGAAATTTTATGTAATTGTAAAATGTAAAGATTATGCAGACCTAACAGGCCTCGATTTTTGTTTTGTTTCGATTAGTCTACTGGGCAAGTTGACTTTACATTTTATTAGCCACAAGCAATTCAAATAGCCATGTGTGTGGCAACTTAATCTACAATGTGTAAAAGTGACTACTTGACACTTGTATTCACTAGCCAACTGGGCTAGTAAAAATGAAAATTCACTAGCCTTGTGCAGTTTTCACTAGCCATTATACACTGGGCTAGTAAATAATCAAGCCCTGCCTAAGAAATAAAACTCAATATCAATATATTTTAACAGGCCAGAAGTGAGAGCAGATGCAGTGAAAGTTGTTATAAAGTGTCCACTTTACTCAAAACAAACAAATGAGTGAAAAACCCTAAAACCTGTACATATTGGCAAATTTAACATTTTATTTATTTTTTTTTTGCTTTGCTTTCAATTCACAGCTCCTCATTTAAAATCCTGGTATGGCTCTATTTTTAGAATAATTTTTTTTCTAATTGCATTCCTAGTTGTATTCATTTGGGTGGTTTTTTTCCAAGGCTCTAGGTCAGACATTCTTGAGGTCTGCCTCTGTACGTTGCAAAGCTACAGCTACTGATCCTGTTGCCACTACCTTTGCCGGAGGTGCATCATTTGGTAAGGATAGCATGGAATTTTGTTTTGTTCATTATTACTACTACAGTATTATTATTTCTATTACTATTACTACAAAATACTTATAGGGCACTCTACAAAGAACACAGTCTCATTTATTTTCGGTACAATAGAATAAAACAGAAAAGTATATACACAAACTACCCATTTCAAAAAGAAAGCATTGTCTACTCCTTGACAAGAATATGCTTGAGTATATACTTGAAATCAGGTACTGACTCTGCCTCTTGCTAAATACACAGAAAGTAAGTTCCAGACAGGTGGTGCTACAAAGGTGCTATCCCACACACACATTGATCTGGGTACATAAAGCCATGTAAAATCGTTAGAGAGGACTGATATGAAAAATGTAGCTGGATACTATAGTAATTAAGAAATAATAGTAGTAGTTATGCTAAATCAATTGCAGTAGGTGGGCTGCCCATCCTCACAGAATTCTACCCACACTTAAAGACCATGTCATTTAAAGACCATGACACTTAAAGACCATGTCATTTAAAGACCATGACACTTAAAGACCATGTCATTTAAAGACCATGTCACTTAAAGACCATGTCATTTAAAGACCTTGTCACTTAAAGACCATGTCAGTCAAAGACCATGTCACTTAAAGACTATGTCACTTAAAGACCATGTCATTTAAAGACCATGTCACTTAAAGACCATGTCAGTCAAAGACCATGTCACTTAAAGACTATGTCACTTAAAAGACCATTTCATCTAAAGACCATGTCACGTACGGACCATGTCACTCAGGGGCGGATGCAGACTTTTGGTAAAGTGTGGTCGGAAGGGACGGGCGGGGGGGGCGTTAGAGAGTCAAGTTTCTAGGTGGTCCGGGGGCATGCTCCCTCGGGAAATTTTGGACTTTAGATGTCCTGAAATGGCCTCAGGTGCGTGTTAAGGGATCAATTCTATCTGAATATTTTCATTTTATCGACAGTAGAAATAATATTGATATCTTTTATTTACAAAAGGGGGAGGGGCCAGCCCGACCCCCCTCCCCTTTAAATCCGCCCCTGTCACTTAAAGACCATGGCAAAATTATTCTTTAATCTATTGCTATTTAGTTTACTACAAATTATTGCATAATCGAATGCTATTGTGTTTTCTTTGGTGCCAGCAATGACACATAAGATCTCATTAATTTTTAGTGATTCTCTTCAGTTACTATGGTTTGGTTGTAACTGAATTACTGCAGTAACTGTGGCTGGATAATTTTGCAATAAAAGAAAAAAAAAAGAAAAGAAAGAAAAGAAAAAAAAATTGTGTTGCAAAAGCACAATATGTTTTTTTTTTTGCTTTAGTCAGTTGGGAATTTTTTAACTTATTCTTTTTTGTAGGCCACTTATCGTATTCTCTGCAATTTGATTGGTTTTATTACTTTAGTCTACCAATTTTTTGATAGCTTTAAATGCATTTCTTACAATTTTTAAGTAAGAAATGCATAAAGTTATCAAAAAATTGAATTTTGATCTGTTGCCTTGGGTAAAATTGTTCCAGATTATAAATATACTATTATTAATTGTTTTTAGAACTCTCTGATGAACAGAAGGAGTACCAATCCGTGGCTAGGAAGTTTGCCAGGGAGGAAATTATCCCAAAGGCACCGGAATATGACAAATCAGGAGAGGTGAGTACAGGATTGGATGGTTGGGATAGGCCACACACACTTAAAATTAGACTTGCTCCAAGTCAGTATATTATTATTTTAAGGGTTTAATGAAATGTTCCACCAGTGGATGATGAAGTTTTAGTGGTGTGACGTTTGTCGTTAATATACAGACTTGTACAATAGTGAATGAACTTGTGTTGAGAATGAAAAGTACCAGGTAACATGACGTAATGATTAACATGCTGTATTTGGATAATTAGGCCACAGAGTCAACCAATCGATTGGTTCTCATTTTCGAACCACGAATGCTGCTATGGTCCATGCGAGAGCCTGGGATACAATACATTAATTAGGGCCTAGGCCTTGTGTTTGCTGATCTACCGGGTAATTGTCATAAATGCATATTTAACCTTTTTCGAGTGGATTAGCCAATCACATGCAACTGAAACCAGGGCATAATTATATGCCCATGAAATTGAGGTGGGAAATCACGTGACATTGAAGTATTGACCAAGACGGTGATCTAAAAATCAGAAAGGTATGGCGATCCTCCTGCTATGGAACGCAATGGGTGCCTTTTAATCATCTTTTACGAATTAAATTGAATCACCGTCTTGAATCAAGACTAACTTAAACTCTTTGGAGTTAAGCTCTGTAATGTTTTGTCACTTTTGAAAGACATAAACCTTTCAAAGACTTTGGAAGCTTATTTCAAAGAAAAAAAGTAGATAAAGACTACCATAAAATGGCGATCGTACTAAACCATCGGCGATCGGAGAACCACCATGTCAACTTTTTAAATCTTGTTTATTTAAATCTTTCCTTTCTCTATGTCTTCTTTCATCTCGTAATCTTCAATCTGAAATGCCCTGTCTGATTTACTTGTATAGGCTTTATATGTTGTTTCAGTTTGTATAATGTATTTAAGTAGTTATTAGCTCCAGAGGGCTTATGAAGCAATAAAAAAATTGAAATTGAATTCAGTCTAAACGGGTAAACTTAACTTTAAATGGAATTGTTCTAAAAACCAATCAAAATGGACAGCCCAAAGGGAGAATTGACGGTTTCTTAATGGAAAACTTTATACATTTAATTAATATATATAATTTGTTTCATAATATTTATAGCAATTAACTTATGGTACCAGAGATATGATCAATACGGACATAATTTCTTTATCTCTCACAAACTCTCTGAATATCTAGTACCCAATGGACATCATCAAGAAGTCCTGGGAGATAGGTTTGATGAACATACAGATACCAGAGGATTGTGGTGAGTACATAGATATATTATTTACGGCTAGATGGTGAACTTCCACAGAATACATAGTCCCAAGTGCAATTCCATGTAATCACCTACTATTCTGGAATCCAACCAATCAAATCACGTTACATTATAACCTTGTTGCTATGTCAATATTGCGCATGCGCAATCTTTATAAAAGTTTCAAATTTATCAATTAATGAAATTTAATCAAAATCTGTGACATTGACAACATAAAATATGTGTGACATTTAAATAATTCGTAAAACAGTTATTATTATTATTATTTAACTTACATGTTTGTGGCAAAGGCTGAAGAAATCAAAATAGTAGGCACCTACATGGGACTGAATTTCCACAGTGTTAAGTTCAACATCTAGCCATAATAATAAATCTATGGGTGAGTATCAGTCATATCAATTCACAATGATTCTGATTCAGTTGTATCCATATTATAATAATGCTCAATTTAGAATAGACTTGTACAGTGCTTAATTTTTGGGCATAGAAAACATCTTAGAAACATAACATACAGGTCTTTTCTGTAAAAAACTCTACAAACAGACTATCAACTGTTATATACTGTAATATACATACCTGAGGATTGGGGTAAATATATCAATTGACAATGATTCTGATTCAGTGATATCTATATTATAATACTTAAATTTGTGCATTTTTAATATTAATCTTTAATTTTTAATATTAAATCGTACTGGAGGAATCTGTAAACATAGCTTACGAACAGATAGGCAATGCTATATTCATAATGCTTACACTATTATGGAGGTTGTGCAATGGGTTACTCAGCCTTGCCTTTTTAAATTGCAATGGCCCATGTTTAAAAATGTGTTCTTTATTGTAAAACTGTGATCAGAGATATACTTTGTTGAGCGGAGGTGGGCAGAGCCACCCATCATAGAAATTTGTACCCACCATAAAGCATACTTTAAGTCTTTTGACCGATCCAAATTCCAAACTGTCGCCCACCCTAAACCTAAAAAATACAGTTTCTGATTATTTTACTCCCCACTAAAAAAAAAGAAAAAAAAAACATTTTTCCATCCACCCTTGGATTTTCCAGCTCAATCCCTCTGCAACATCGTTATTTGTGTCACAGTAAAGCCAAAGGACATTACATTTTTAGATACTTGTAACTCAAACAAATAATTTTACACCAAAAAAAAGTTAAACATTAAGAATTGTGTTTTAATTTACTTGGTGTGGAACATTTTTTATTCATTTTACAGGTGGGCCAGGACTTGGAATATTTGATGCTTGTATCGTGGGAGAAGAGCTAGCCTATGGGTGCACTGGAGTACACACTGCCATTGAAGGTAACACATTAGGGGTAAGAGGACTCTAGATTACTTCCCTATCCAATATGTTTGTTGCATATTGTCTCAGGTAAAACCCCACTGTCATAATCCCATTCTCAAGTATAAACCCACTCTCATGTAAAACCCCTCTCTCAGGTATAGTCCAGCTGAGGTATAAGCCCTTTTCTGAAACCTTTGAATAGTGTTTTGTTATCATGCCTTAGTAACTTTATTATGCAATGGTACTTTTGATTGAATGCCACGTGACCTATAAACAACCAATCAAATAACCGACATTTACAGAAGTGTTGTATATTATAAAATAAAGTCAACTATTCAAAAACCAACCACTCGGAACTTCAAGTTTCACAGAATCATAAAATCAATGTAGATATATGTAAAAATTGCTCTATTTAGTATTAGGTGTACATCCCCATTATGAAGTTTTGTCAAGTCTTATCAAAATGGATTAATTTCCACTTGATCGCCTAGCTGTACAGTATATTCCTAGCCATTATGAATACTTAATGTGATATGCCAGTGAGAGGGTTAATTCAAAATTACCCTACATATTTTTTTTTAATGTAGGGTAAAATTGATTAAACTTTCTAATGGAATGTACATGTAATGAAACCAAACAAAATGGATAGTCCAAACCATGGCGTTGATAAAAACTTTGACTTAGAGATCGTTATTTAATGGAAATCATCTATCTGGTGTGAAAAGTGAGGTGGTTAATTCAAAATTACTCTACATTTCTTTAAAAATGTAGGGTAAAATCGATTAAACTTTCTAATGGGAATATACACATAATGACACCGAACAAAATGGATAGTCCTAACGGTGGCATTGATCAAAATTTGACTTAGGGCCCGTTCGCGCGAGTTTTTTTCAGTGTTTTACACCGTTATTTACTGGTTAAAAAATATTCCGGTTTCGCCCGAACGGGTGTTAATTGTAGACCGCTCGTGGATTTAACACCGAAACAGCCCGATATGCCAACCCTGCAATTAACTGGATATTTTTCACAGCGGGGAACCTTTT
>JAOTQE010032453.1:0-21746 GCA_025631205.1 Nesometra sesokonis
ATAAATTGTGAAAAATCAATGGTCAATCTAACAATATATAGAAAAATACTATTCTTGTATGTTTTAACCAAAATTGTTTATTTCTGATGTTTTTATATAGTGTAAAGTAGCCATTTTATTTGATAATAAAAAATTACCCACTGCTATTTTGTGTGCAAAAGAATAGGGATGAAATCTAGTATTTATTTTTATTATATATTTTAATTCATAAGACTCAAGGGGAAAAAAATCCTAAAAATTCCCAAATAGGACTGAATATACTCTTTATGATTAACTAAGACATATAATGAACAGTAATTTTTTGGGTGAACCTGCACTTTAAAATGTACCCGGTTATTTCTCAAACAATAAACATGGGTCAGCTACCTGCATATATTACAGAGTTCTATTCTCAAGTAGAAAAAGGCTAAAAGTTATTGAATTCTGTTAGTCTACCTTTTCAGAGGCTTAGGGTGGGTGGATAGTTGACATTTGACTGGGTGGAAGGCCTTCAAATAGTCTTTAGGGTGGAACATTTTTACAGTAGGTGGGTGGCCCCACTTGTCTCTGTCCAGCATAATTACATCGGACCTGCTCATTGTGTCTGCTGGAGAATTGAAATCCAGTTAATAGTGCACTGTCTTTTGGAGGAGAGACTTAAGCCGTTGGTCTACTGTACCACATTGCACATGTGCATGTTAAAAGATGCAGTACACCCTTAGGAATAAAGTAGTAGATTTGTCTCCTGTGTACTGTCCAATCACACAAGAAGGATACCACTGAGAGAAAGTCTTCTGACTTATGGGCTATCTTTGGTGTTTCAAACTGGAATATGCCAATCAAATCCACCACTGAAGTCTTTGAATAATCTCTTTAATATGTCCACAAAATATTCATAAGGTCCTTTAACCATAAGCTCCATTATTCATAAGGTCAAATAAAGGAACAAAATTCTTGATTATAAATAACGAAACTGTTGAGCAATGGTCTTTATTTTTATAATAGTGAACACTTTTTCATGGTATACAAATTTGTTTACGTCAAGAATAAGAACCTTTTGAAAAAAAAAACGGTATATCTAAACTAATGAATATCAAGCCTTTCCTCTTTAACATATCCTAAACCCTATTTAATACATACCTTTCCATCTGGATCATTGGGACTATCAAAGGAGGAGAGAAACTCAGTAAAACACTGCTCCTTCGTCTTGTCACCGCTCTTATATTTGGGGTTGTGAGTGACATCATAGACTCCTTTGAGGTCATCTATTGTACAGACACCATCTCCAGATCTATCTAATTTCTTGAATGCAGCATCTATCAACTTTATTCTGCTATCAGACATTGGTGGCTGGAAGTAAAAAATTAAATAAAACATTTTTAATATGAAATTAATTAATTCAAACTAACAAAATTATGACATACTTTTTTTTTATTTTTGTGTCGGTCAGTTTTCACGCAACTTATTGAATGAGATCTACGTCATGCTTTCTAAACCAAGTCTCTTTATAAGGATTAGGAGTGGCGCTGTGTGTTAGATCTAGGAAAAGAACATGGTGCAAGACCATGTTCGAATGCGGGAATTTAGGAAAGGAATATAAGCTTGTTTCATCAAGGTAAACACCACTCTATGGGTTGTCAGTATGTGTTAGATCTTAGAAAAGAATGTGGTGCAAGGCCATGTTCGAATATGAGAACATAGGAAAGGAATGCAAGCTTGTTAATCACCCAGCTAAACACCACTCTAATTGAAGCGGTCATGGGTTGTCAGTATGTTAGATCTTGGAAAAGAATGTGGTGCAAGACCATGTTCAAATAATGGGAAGCCAGCTTGTTAATCACCCAGCTAAACACCACTCTAAATGAAGTGGTCATGGATGCCAGTATGTGTTTGATCTTGGAAAAGAATGTGGTACAAGACCCTGTTCGAATATGGGAAGCCAGCTTGTTAATCACCCAGCTAAACACCACTCTAAATGAAGCGGTCATGGTTGTCAGTATGTGTTAGATCTTAGAAAAGAATGTGGTGCGAGACCATGTTCAAATAATGTGGACTTAGGAATGGAATGCAAGCTTGTTAATCACCCAGCTAAACACCATTCTAATGAAGCAGTCATGGTTGTCAGTATGTATTAGATCTTGGAAAAGAATGTGGTGAAAGACCATGTTTGAATATGGGAACATAGGATTGGAATGCAAGCTTGTTAATCACTCATTTCAGAAGAGCTAACACAATGCCTTGGTTCATGTCATGTTAGAAACTGTGGTTCTGGATGCTGTAGGTCAACGAAGCATTGACTTGTTGGCAGCATTTGCACAAAGATACCCTTTATGGGAAAATGTTAAGATTTCACCACTATCTGTGAGAAATTTTGCTTAGTATAATGCAATTCACAATTTATTCTCCTAATTAATTTTTGCTTTATAATAACTAGGTAAAAACGGTCATGAATAACACAATAGGAAAGGAAAACTGAGAAAATTGGGAAGATACAGGATAAACCATATAAATATGAAATTAATATTTTCAAAACTATGAAAAACCTTTGCCAAAAAAGCACAATTATTCAAATATCTATACATTGTTACAACAGATGAATGCTAAAAAAAAAAATTAAAGCTGAATCAATGCATAACTTTTGTATGATGATGGCTAGAAAACACCTTAAAAATATTAAACATTGAGCTATTCCACTTCTCAGTCTTAATGTGATCTAAATAAAATAGATGATACAGCAATACAAATTACATAAATATGATGAAATCAAATTGACTAGGTCACCTTACAAAGCCACATCACATTAAAATAACAACTCAAAGGTACTAAGGAACACAGAGGATTATCAAAAGACAAAAGTATGAAAGGCCATTATTGACAAATAGAATTTCTGAAACTGAAAAGCATGAAGATTAGAATAGAAAAATTCTGGTATCTCACCGTCGTAAGTCTAAATGCTTGAATAATCAAGCCCAGTCAGTTTTAGGAAGGAAAAGAGGAATAATATTGATGATTATAAATTAGTCAATAACACACTAAAGTATATCCTACAGGGATGTCACCAACTTTTTTGAGTGCCGGACGGCAAATAGCACTCCCTTTTTCATGAACCGTGACCCACCCAGACGCACACAATGACTCATGCTGTTCAAGCGTGCGATGAACAATAAAGGAGGGCAGTTATTTCATTACATTACAAAACGTGACCATAGAACAAAAGCTGTAATCTTTTGTTTTAATAATAAGGCTAGGATTTCTATTGTTTTTCAACGTATCAGTCACATGTTTTATTGAAATTGACATTTGTTAAGGGTAGAAATAATAGTGCTGGTCACTAGCCTAGAAATGCTTAGGAATAATAATGGTCGTCGCTAGCCTAGAAATGCCGGACGGAAAAGACGAGTGCCGGACGGGGCCGTCCAGCACCGTTCTGCGTGGCGACATCTCTGAATCCTAGCCATTTGATTGCTTGATTTCATATCATGTGGCATTGATAATTTTGTTCCACTCAACGATAAGAGACATACAATGGTTCCATTCAATGGTGGCAAGCTCGCTCACTTGTCTGACTATTTTGCCTAAACAAAAAAAAAATAAATGCGAAAATCTAGAAACCAGAGTACACCGCCAATAATTGCAAATGCTCCGGGCAACATTGGTCAAAATCTAGACCTGCCGTTTTGTCGTGGCTTTCGACATTCAATTCAAGATGTAAGATTGAGGTTTTAAACTGATGGCTAGGATATATTTATGTGTGTTATAAAACAATGATTGTTTTGTATTCGTTGAATTGGGGAATATTTTCATGAGTTGGAAAACTGACTGTCCCATCCAACTCGGCTCCGCTTCGTTGAACAGTCAGTCTTTCGACTTCAAAATATTCTCCCCATTCAACCCATTATTTGTATATTATTCATAAATAGTCAATTCTCCCAAAACCGATCACACTTCAGGTTGTCCATAACCTGCTAAAGTATGTTCACACTGATTTATGATACTCTAAGGCAGAAAATTATCTGATAATTATACCAAATCTATTCAGATAATTATCCGATAATTGACCTAAATTCAATTTTTTTTATCCTTTAACCATGATTTTCTTTTTTGGTCCAATTCACCACAGTGCCACCAGGGTGCCATGCGAGGAAAAAGTGAAATCATCAAAAAATTCATTCATTCAAGTTAATAGTCAATTAACCATGTATTATGGTGTAAACCGAGTGTGTGCAGTTACATTTTTTAAATTGATTTCATTGGGTTTTATTTTATCAGATAATTTGTAATTAATACAGAAACATGGCCTAAGTAGAGTATTAAATCCTTTTCTGAGCTGATAGGGGTGGAGTTAATACTAGTTTTGTAGAATTAAGCAGTGAGAGTGTGATACTCCAACTGGATAGGACACTAGTCCATCACAGGTTACTTCCTAGCAATTTGCGAACACCCACCATACAGCTGGCTAGACTGAAGCAATGTACAGTAAACTGCTGCGCCCGAGCGCACAAGCAAATGGCATGGGTGAGTCAGGAAGTCTCAGCCTCTTGATCGGGATTCTGAACTGTAACTAGTGAACCAGCTGCTCCCACAATTTATAATAATAATTGTCAAGTAATGGTACAGTATACATGTGGGTGTGTTAATGACGGGGAGAAAAAAATGGCTAAAGAACGCTTTGCGTTCCCGACGTGCTTGCTAAAGCAGTTTGTCTCGCGAACGCATCGTGAAAAAAAATTGTCGTGGTAGGTGGGTGTGCTTTCCCGGAACCATAACGACAATGTCACAACGTGATTAACACTTCATAACTCTGTCGTTATGGCCGATAACGTTTGTGACAGATTTTGAACGGTTTAAAATTTTTTATAAAGCGGCACCCTGTTGTGAACAAAAGTGGGCTGTCGCAAAGTTGTCGTGTAGTGGGTGCGGGATTAAGACACGGTCGCTACAGTTTTGCGACGCCGATTTTCAAGGTCACGCCACGGTGACCTACTTTTGAAGATGAATATGCTTTATATCTGGTGAAATACTTCATAGGCTGATACAAAATAACTAATTCCTCTAGTTATAAAAATGTTTTTACATTGCTACAGGCTTTAAAAAATACACTGAAATCCAAACAAAAACACTATTTGCTGCGCATTATATAAAGGAACAAAAATACATGTTCCACACCCCCTGCTACCCCTTCGTAGTTATTTCAAACTTTCTTTTTATTATACAATGAACAGCCTCAACCATTTTCATTTTACTTTTCTTTTTTGTTTTCAAAAGAAACTGCCCAGATTTTAGAGAAAAACGCCTCTTCCTCTTTCAAAATAAAAAGTATGCTGAATATGTACACACAAGGCTTTCCTTTTTATTTTTGACGTAGTCTAGGTACACCTCCATGGTGTCAATACACTTGTTTCCAAACCTAACTGTCCTTTCCCCTAAAAGAACATAGGTTCCTGCTTTTACACACTTGTGGGATTAAATAAGACTAGCATTAAATAGTCCCCCTCTCCATCATGCTCTAACCCATGTCTTCTCCGCTGTCTTGTCTCCTCATTTTTTCTTTTTCTCAGCTAATTATTGACATGCATAAACTCCTAAAAGTGCAGCTACCCACCACAATGCATTCGCGACACGTTCGCGAGAAGATCAAGACAAGCACTGTGTCATGTAATAATCGTGTCGTGAACACATCGGGAATGCTATCGCGGTAGATGGGTGCGGTCCATAAATACAAACTAGGTACTCTGTACAATACTTACTCTCAAAGCTTCTAAGAATTCATCAAAACTTAAACTTCCACTCCCGTCTTTATCAAAAGCATCAAACAATTCTTTGGCTTCAAGCTTACCGAGACCCGCATTGTAATCATTAAGACCTTCTAAAAACTCTTCAAAGTTTAAAGATTTGTTACCATCATCATCCATAATTCGAAATGTTCTAGAAGAAATGAAATATTTTATCAGTTTTCATAGTAAATTTCATACATAATCTTATATGCATATGTGGTGACAACAAAAGACGGACATTAATTGAGCCAATGGAATGTGTGTAATGTTGGATCAACTATTTTGACATTTAACCCTTTGAAGTCGTGAGCCGTATCCCATACGGCCTAATTTACTGTCCCAGGATGCATGGGCCGTATACAGTACAGCCTTGGCTTTTAACCACTTTCAGAGCCTTTATACACACGCTAAGCACTTTTTAGTAATGCGCCTTCTATACATAGGTAATTTGGGGAAATTTCTAAATATTTTGCGAATATGGCATGCCCAAGTGGACAAAATGGCAAAATATTAAGCAATCTGGGTATATTTTAGGAAAAATGGGGGGAGGATGTTGATATTGGTGAGGATATAACAAGCTAAAGAAGACTGAATTTGAGTCTAATGAAAAGTACAACTGAAACAGGTCGATCGATAAATATCTATTTTTATCGACAAAATCATTATTATGATTACAATTATGATTATTACTATTATTATTACTATTACTAATACTATTATTATTATTAATATTATTACAATTATTATATCAACAAAGCGTAAATTAAAAAAACGCGGTAAAAAAACAACAATGGCGCTATGCATGTCGTTGAACAACTTTATTTTGAGGGAGTATTTAAATTGGTCAACTGAAGAACAATGTTTAATATGTGCAGGAAGTGAACACTAAAAAAAACATTCTAAATGCAGAATTGTATGATGAGCAAACTGGACATTAATTTCTTTAATGAGTGATGACCTTCATTTATCATTACACAGAACTTCTGCCTGAAATTAATGAGTGAACTCATTAATTATTGAACTGCATAGCAAAATTCAGTCATAAAAATACTTGCTGGGTATTCCATGAATAATTTGTTGAATACAACACAGTAGAAGGCAAAACTTTTAAACGATGGTAATGCGGTTTACGAAATAAATTAGAGGATCTTTTCATTCATCAAATTACTGATTAAACAAATTTAAACACCTAAATAGGAATAAGTTTGGCTGCGGCGATTTTTGTAGGAAATATTTCTTGTTTAAATGATCAAAAATGGTTTATCAAATAAATGTTTCATCGGTACTCATTACGGCAATTCAGAGTAAAGGTTGTGATTGCAGCCATGTACTGTAGAGTAAATTTATAACTTTATTCCACCTTTATAATTTTTTAAAATTTATTCAATTTTTGCGCTTTATATCATACAAGAACAACACAGATTGAGAAAAACATAAAGAAGCCAAGGAGCCATATTGAGCAGAAACCAGTCATCCTCGAAATGTGTTGCTCCTAGCAATACCTCATTGTAAAAAAAAAAATTACTGTTCAATGGCTATTAAGAAGAAAATAATAATCTTCGCTGACAAAAGAAATATTGATTTTGGAAAAGAAACAGTACAACAACGATTATATGGAATAATAAAAAAAAAACCTTTAGACAACAACCATACTTGTTACTTGTTTGTATTAAGGAAGGTATTCAATGATTCTGAATTTTTGCCACGGCCACCCTAAAACTTTTATTGCAGAAAAGTTAAAATTTCTTAATGAAATTTCTATATTTAGATCTAGTTAAAATCATCATAATTTAATTATTTTCCCCACCTTCAAGGCTATTAATTGATGTTCGATGCAGAATAGCTTTTAACACAGTTGTCCAATCACGCTCTCTAGCGCTTGTAAAATCCATGAGGATTAATTGAGTCATGCATCTGACTGTCTAAACCATTTCAAAATAATGCACACTTTGTAGGAATGCGTGAAATTATGATAAAATAATCTTTTCTTTAATGAAACTTTCTATATTGCAAATTTTGATGCAATAGGTTCTACAATTTATATAACAATGGTAAAACTGGGAATTATAAAATGTGAAAAATATTGAATGATTTTGCTAAACTTGTAAAATTTATATCGAATTGAGAATCACCACTATCGGTAAAATGATGTAATAACCTGTGAATATGAACATTTAGTCTTGGTTCAAAATGGTGATTCTGTTCAATTCGTGAAAGATGATTAAAAGGTACCAACTGCGTTCCATAGCAGGTGGATCGTCATACCTTTCTGATGTTTGGATTACAATCTTGGTAAACACTTCATGGGCATATAATTATCCACTTGCCTGGTTTCAGTTGCATGTGATTGGCTAATCAACTCGGAAAAAGGTTGAATAAGGATGTACAGGGGCGCAGCCAGGATGGAATGAAAGGGGGGGTTAGCAGTGGTGGCACCACGATTTTCCCGATGGGGCGGGGCATGGTCGCAACTCGGGAGGTCCCGGGTGGGCGTGGTTGCCGGTTTAGGTTTTGATGGGAAAAAAAAAAAACCACATCATTTCCTCGTTCTTTTTTTTTTTTATTGAAATAGATTATGCGAACTTGTGTTTCGGTCTGCATTATTACCGAGGGCTGGTTTACAATTCATATTATTCACATTATAACTTTTTTACTGGAAAAAAATGTTTTTCTTAAGATGTAATTACCGGTAGATTCATAAAGTTTAGGCCTTTTCCCAGAATCGATCGACTGCTAAAACCTAGCCTTGCCTAATTCTCTCACAATTGCCATTAAATAGTAGTAGACCTATCTACAGTAGTTACACCTCTGACAAGTTATCAGGCTTATCTCGATCAACTAAAACACAAGGCCAACGCCCATGCTACAGTATATTATTTGCAAAGGCTTACTCAGTGCATCATTCATGGTTCGAAAATGAGAACATTTGATTGGTTTACTCAGTGGCCTACTTAGCTAAATACGGCATGTTAATCATTACGTCATGTTGCCCAGCACTTTTCATTCTCAACCCAAGTTCATTATAAGTCTGTATATAACGACAAACCACACACCACTAAAACTTCATCATCCACTGGTGGCGCATTTCATTAAACACTTAAAATATAATATACAGACTTGGAGCAAGTCTAATGAACAGTAGGCATGAATTGTTTTTAAAAAAAACAAAACACTTGTGTCTTTAAAGTACTGTATGTACTGTATTGTGCATGAACATGAATTGAAATACAATAAGGTGGGTTTATAGTCACACAGCATTAAATTAAGCAACATTCCATACTAGCCAAAAAAATCCTTGTGTTGCTAAAGCACATTTTTTTTTATCTGGATTGGTCAGTTGGTAATATTTGTGGGGATAATTTTATGTTCTTAGAAATTTTCAAGACAAAGCTATAGAAAAAAATCAGGAAATTAACAAGTTAAAAACAAATATGCAGACTTCATTTCAGGAAACATGGAGGTTTACTGTGTTTAGTTACTATATTCCATTGTAAATGCAATTAAATTAATATTCTTAGCACAGATGAGGAAATCCTACATAAAACATACATTTTGCTCATTAAAATTTCAGACAAAGCCAACATGAAGTCCACTAATAGGTGACAAAATCAATTTAATTGAATACATCAGAGAATACTATCAATACATCCATTAAAGGTAATTTCTAGCAACTAAAGGCCAATTAAGTTCCTTTTACACGAACTATGCTTCTGGATAAAAATCAAATTTGAATTGGTTGTTTTTTTAATATTTATCTTAAGTTACATAATTTGATCAATCATGTATTATAGATAAATTTAGTCTTGATCCTATTGCTGGGGCGGATTGAGACTCTTGGAAAAGTGGGACCGTTAAAGAGTCAAAGTTTTATGGGGTACCAGGAATGCTTGAGGAAATTTTAATCTTTAGCTGATGTCTGGAAATGGCCTCATGGGTGTGTCAAGTGCTCAATTCTTGTCATATGATTGTTTAAAATTTTTCGTTTTATAGACAATGGAATATTATATTTTACTTTCCAAAAAGGAGGAGGGTAGATCCAGCCGGGACACCTCTACATCAGATCCTATATTACAGTATATGCTTCCTATATTACTGTATGCAAACTTGATTTATTTAATAAAAGACTTAAGTCTGCAAATCTGTTACTGTACAAGCTCCAATAAAAAAAAAAACAAATATACTCTATTATCATAACTAAAGTTGGTTCAGAAAACATAAAAAGATAATACATGCAAAAAATACATGCAAAAAAAAAATACAAAAAAAAAAAATTCTAAAAAAAATACAAAATACATGCATAAAAAGATAATACATGCTGTACTTTAATATTAAGGATGCAGTGTTAGAGATTGATAACAAAATATGAACAAACCAAGCCCAAATACCAAAATCAATATTCCTGATAATTAAGAATTTCCAAAAATAATTCAAGCTTGCACAATTATTTAGTTATACAATTATTAATTTAATTTAATTACTTTTCATAGGAAACAAGTATTAATCGTATTGATTAAATACTAGTTAAATATTTATTTTACTTTCACATAAAGTTATGGTTTTCCTCTTGTTTAAGTTTTTTTATTGTCAATTAAAAATGGGGCCCCTTGCTTAATGAATACTGTACAGCAAGTTTTTACTGCGATACTACAGTAGGTGATTCTCTTCTCTCTTATTACTACAGTAATTAAAAGAGAAGGCAATATCCCCCCGTTGGGCGCCCTTTCCAGGCTTTGAATTTCCTCAAAGTGTTTCTACAGCAAAACTTACCAGTGCATACAGTACTTATTTTATAAAACAATCCCACCTAACATGTTTGCCTTGTCCAACTCTAACTGAACAACAGTCAATGGGAGGATTTAATCCACTTTCCTAAAAGGAGTTCCGTAAAGGCTGCCTTCTCTTCCAAATTTCCAACTCATTTTTTTCCCTTTTTCATCTTTTTGCCTTTTTTTTCTCAAATCCAATAGCCATATACTGTAATCACAGCCTCAAATTGTTTTCTGTCCATCCCTACCCTAATTTAAACAGGAAAATCCAGGAAGCATGGTATTTTTCTAGGCCTAATAAGGAGTTGAATGTTTATCATCAGTGAGTGAACGAAGTACATCACCTATAGTTTTTTTATGCTTCAGTGATCACCATTTTACATTCCTAGACAGCTGTTTCTGCCAAATACATAATTCAAGCATACATCTAGTACTGTTGTACTACAGAAAATGAGATGATAATTTTATGCATAACAGCAATAAGAGACATTAAAAGGGTTGTGTTTGTACAAGAAATAAATTGTTGAAAAAAAAAGGCATACTGTACAATACAAAGGATGGAATTCTGGATTACCAGCATTCTATAGTATAAGGCCTTTATTCTGGTTTTCCTATCATTTTTGGTGAAGAGGTATGGCGTAATGGCTGGATGTCAACTTCCCTTGTGTGCTACACAGTATTCTAACCTCTTCATTCAGCATATTGCTGACTGCTATTGACGAGGCACCACTGAATGTTATTGTTCACCCTCCTCCCCAGCTCACGGTAGTCAAGTGGTTAGGACACTCGGCTGTCATGCCAATGAATCTGGTTCAATTCCTGACAAGGATGGCTCTAGTTCACTCAGCTGTGAATGAGTAACTGGTTGAAACATACCAGAGGAGGTTAAAAAGACGGGGTGGAAAGGAACTTGCTACCCTACCACACAATGCCGAGACTTAGTACAATAAGCTCCTAACAGCTCATTCCCCTACATTCAGTATTAAATATGGAACTAATTTTACCAGCCTATACCATAGTTTACCTCCCCAGAAAAACTGGTGTTTGCAAATTAGAGCACATTATACAAAGTCTCTATCAGTGATTAAGCTGGAAGAAATATTTTTGGAGCAGGTGGCTAATTTAGCTTTTTAAATTGATTAGCTAAATTCAAGTTTAATGAGCCAAAATCTGTAAAAAATAATGCACAGGATTTGGCTAGTGGCAGCTTAAACCCTACTATATACGCTTGTATGTAATTACCTGTACAATAGGATTAACTACAGATAAAATTCACCAAATTAAGATTTTGTTATGCTACTGTATGGGAACAACAGAACTTCTTGGCATGGGAAAAAAAAATTGTGTAATTATTAATCATACTTATTTTTCAATTAATTTAATTATTAACCATACTTATTTTTCTATTTATGCTTTTGTTAATATAGCATATCATCAACTGAGAAGATTAAATTATGTGATATGAAATTAAATAAATATTTGAAAATCTCAAGCGGTCTACAATTTACTCTCTGAACCTTTGAACAGCATAATGCGAATATTGAAAATTGATATTAGACATGGAATCAGATCCTCGAGTTTATTCAATGCCAGAACATCGTACAGTCGGTTTCCTTGAGCTCGTTCTGCATGGATGAGCAAGGAATCTAGCGGAACCATGTGCTAGGTCAATTGTAAAAGTGCATGAGAGATAATGAGGATTCGTTGAACTAGGCTGCGAAAAATAATGAGACAGCTCGCAAGCTGTTCCAACGCCTTAATTTACATATCTGAGTGGAATGATCATTGCCAAATGAGTTTTGTTAATAATACCTTTTATGACTATGAGAAATACCCAATTATTAATGAAAAGAGATTTATGAATGGCATCAACTAATTATAATAATTTATTTACATTTATACAATACCAGACATCAAATTCTTTTAGTACAAACTACTACAGTAGTATTAAATAAATACAGTATGTGTTCATTATTAAAATTAATGGCATATTCATAATCAGTATGTAACTACTGTAGTAGTAGTAATGATTAACTAATATCTTGTGATAAATATTGAATAATATATAATTATTTTAAGGAAAGAATGTCATAAATTTTACAAAGCAATCCAATATCAGCTAAAAAACTAGCGCATAAAGAATATCCATGTTGATAAATCATATTGTTAATGCAGAGATGTAATTATGCAGGGCGGAGGTAGGCGGGGCCACCCATCCTAAAAATGTTTCAACCAACTTAAAGCTTATTTTAAAAACTTCCACCCAGCCTAATTTCAACCTCTGGACTAGTGGACATTGAATAAACCAGCCCAGGAATGGTGTACTGTACAACATGACTAATTTTGTCATGACACCTCACATGAAAGAGATGTTTAGTTCTTGGCAGTGAACACACAATTTTCTATACAGTACAGGAGACTGTACAGACAATTGCATGTTTAAGTTAACAACCATTGTATTTTAAGAATAATATCAGAAAATATGGATCAATTTGTTTTTTAGGAAATTTGCTTGTATAGAGTTTATTCTAAATTCAGATGATCAGTGTAAAATATTAATATTACTACTACAGTGTAATGGAACTTAAAACCCTTATTTCCATATAAATCTAAAGGCTTAAAGGCCTTGGCAAGAATATGATTCATTTCTATGAAATACATAAACAGTCCTGTACAAGGATCAGCATTATCTATCTACTGTATATGATCAGCATTACCTATCTATATTGATTGTAATTGTAATATTAAAATGAGTTCAGGCTGATATAAGCTACGCGCTTTAGTAGGATTACACCAGGTAGCACTGTGTCAAAACCCACATGAATTAATCACTAGGAGATACATTTAATGGGGAAAAATATACCACTTGCCGCTATAACATAAAAGAAGCCTGATAGGTAAAATATAGTCAGATAATTTGCAAATGAGAATTGTTTTCCAAATGATTTCATTGAGCAAAAAAAGAAAATAACTGTAGGAAAGGTGCAGCCCAGAAATAAATTGCCGACTGATACATTGCACTCTCAACAATTTATTTATAAGTTACATAAGTGATAGAGCCATACTGTACAATATAAAATTAAAATTGCTTGCATTGTAATTCCCAAAGTAAGTTTGTGTTGTACAGTACTGTAAGCCATGTGAATTATTTGTTAATTCATGTAAAAAGCATGTTACAGTGTTCTCCAGAGCACTTGTACAGTTTTAGCCATCATTTAACAGTATAAAATTTTGTTCAAAAATTAATTATGATGTACTTTAGATTTTCATTTCATTTTCATTAAAGGCAACAAGAATGCTCATAGAGCCTAAATACAATTGCAGGGCTAGATTTTTTACTAGCCCAGCATAATGGCCAGTCAAAACTGCACCGGGCTAGTGCATTATCATTTTTACTAGCCCAGTTGGCTAGTGAATACAAGTGTCAAGCAGTCACTTTTACACATTGTAGATTAAGTTGCCACAGAAATGAGCTATTTGAATTGCTTGTGAGGAATTACCCTTGTGGGCTAGTGAAATGTAAAGCCAACTTGCCCAGTGGACTAGCAAAAACAAAAATCGAGGCCTGAATTGTATAAATTTTTCAATTGGGAAAACACTGTGTTGTATTAGACATCTACAGTAATCATTTATCATTATTTATGAGAGAAAAATAATTTTGAAATATACATACACTTTTACAGAAAATTGACTAAAGATAAACAAAATGTTGACTTCGTGTACAGTATGTTTTTCCATTGGTTTTGAAAAATAACCTTTACAAAATGAAGTCAAAAACATGGTTGTTGTAAATTATAAAATTTAAGTAATAAACTTAACAAAACAACAGTAATCTAATTTTTATAAAACTATGCCTTTCTTCCTATTTTTGTGGATGTATCTCAAATTGGCCTGGACTACAGTACAAACACAACTCATTTTGTCATGACATCTCACAAAATTGTTATGACTAAGTAAATGAGTTTTTTCAGGCTCACCAATGCCACAAATAGCCAAGGCTAAGCCTAAATGTTGGACTCAGCCTCCTCAGGGTACTATTTTTTGTAGTGAATTTTGACCACAATTATCTGTATATTAAAAACTATTTTGGACAATAAATTCAGATTTCAATTAAAATTATCAAAATACTGTGTACTCTGAAGGTTCATGGTCACTTAGTGCAACAAAAGCACAATTACTTCAAACTAAGGAGGTATTTAAATACCTCTTTGATAGGAGAATAGGTGAGACAAGTAGCTTCCTGGTTTAGTGCAACTAATAATGAAATTGATCACACATACTGTACTCTAAATTTTTAACACCTTTTTCTTTTTGTAACTTAGAAATTTTATTCACAGTTTTTCAATGCTTTGGTACTTTACAGCAGTCATCAAAAATTTGAATAATAATAAATGATGGTACTTAAATACTGTATACTGTACAGTAGTTGTTCTCAATGCCAAAGCAGGACTTTACATTGCAACTCTACAGTAAAACAGTCCATTTTACTAAATTGTTCAGCTGTAATCAGCATAATGGCATCTATACATCACAGGTACCCACTTACTCCTGGGTGGAAGCAACGTGGATAGTGTGTCCAGACAAAGAACACGAACAGCCAACCAGAGAGTAGCCTCAAAATTCCAGGCTCGTGATTGCTAATCTAAAATTGTAAATGCTACGACAACTGCTCCAAAACTGTATATAATCAACCATCTTCAAATGCATGGTCTACAATTTACCTCCTCCTTACAGTATATTTTTTTTTGGGATTATGTAGATGATGAGCATCAATTTATATTTGTGAGGTCTCAAAAACAAAATGAGACTCATGGTAGGAAAATAAAAATTGAGTTATTGGTATCCTTTAATAGAGCATACTACAAGCTATAATCTACACTTTAAATGGCATTCATTGGATGTGTAGACTCAAAGATATCAACATTTGAAGTTTTTATGTATGGAAACAGTTTTGAGAAAATCGCCCATAAATCTATCTAATAATAAACCATTAAACAGCAAATCTATCTAATCTATCTAAATCTAATCAAATGTAATTAACCATAGAACTCATAATTGATTAAAACAAAATTTCTCAAAAATTTGACTTCTAACCTATATTGGTGATTATCTCAATTGATATCACCTACGATGCAACGCACTTCGTGGTGAGACCTCACATTTTTTTAAAGACACAGTTAAAAATAGCACGTTGCAAAATAAAGGTCTACATTTAAAAGTAACTCAATCTCCTTGTTATTGAGGAAACTTTAAAAATATTTGTATGTTCATAAATACTGTACTTCCTCAGGTTTAATTCCTAATTCTACTTATTAGAGTGAACTAAACCTGTTTTCATGAACACTGTTGTCCTGGTAATGAATACAGCAGGTTATGTACTGTACAGTAATTTTAACTTTTGACCTACAGTGGCTTAAATTTTCTATTTTTACCTAATTAAAAACCTGAAACCAAATCAACTGTAATTCTAAACCTATGTACTGTACAGTGTTTTCTGTAAAGAAAATGTTGTATACAATGTTATGAAAATTACGATGAATTTGCTGTGTATGTTTTTTTTCAAAATATTTGTGCTTGTTATATGATGTGAGATAGATAATGTTAAAATTGTTTATACTGTATTTATATACAGTAGTTACCCAATTTCTGTAATGTCATTTGAGGTCACCAAATCAGTCTTACTTACCTTCCAAGACTTTTGATACCACTTACTCCACGCTTCAAACATGCTGCTCTTAACTTTTCTATGGATGACATTTCTAAAAGTTCTAAAAAAAAGATTATAAGAAAGAATTTATAATTTACTTGTACTTTCGGACATACTTTTATTTTAATCAGCTTTAAACAGTGTTCTCCCCAGCATCTTAGGCAAGCATCATGGTAAACATCTAGTAAAGTAAATCATAGCTGGGGTTGATACAGGATATTTTTAATAATTAGAAGGCACTTAAATGCAGTAAATAGTATTCTGAGACAACAAAAATAACTTTTAAGCATCATGGAAGATGTTCAAAGTATCATGTTCATTCAAAGTCACTATGTTCCAAGCATCATGCCCAACTGTCAAGCACCATGGTGAAAAACGCAAGCATCATGGCACCAAGATGCATGAAGGGCCTGGCAAGAACACTGTGTACATAATATACAAAAAAAAACCTCACCTGATCATTTTTGGGCCGTTTCTGCCTGAAAAGCTATTGAAATGACTGTTTATGAGTGAAAATTATGGTAATGCGTGAGATAAATTAATATATGCGTGAGACGTCAAAAACAGGCTCCCTATGCGTGAGACTCACGCATAATGCGTGAGAGTTGGCAGGTATAACATAATACGATGTACATGTACTGTAATCGAAATGGTGCAGACATTAGCTGCAGCCACTGAAACCACATCAAACTGCTTTTGTTTTTTTTACACACACAGAATGTTGTAGCCAGCATCAACTTTTTACTCTGTAGATTGCAGACTGTGTAGGCCTGCATCGTTGTTTTTATTCAATAACCACGCATAAGGATTCATATAGTAGCTTACTTCAATTTTTTTACGTTACAACGCTAGGATTGCCCAGGAATGATTGTTGAGTACAAGCCGCAGCTAAAAGATACCGGCGAAAGGGCGTGGACACGGCGTTGCCCAATCATCCGTAAGAGATACTTTTCTGGGGTACAAACACGATTAGTAAACACGAAAACAACCAATCTAAAAACAGCATATGCAAAAATTTGAATAAATCCTTGTTCTGTAAAGTTCTATTTAGCTAAAACTGTAATTATCTATTTTAACAATCTTACCGTATGCCCTGCTTTTTTGAAATTTATCGACCTGGATTTAATCCAAACTTCTGCGTTTGGTAGTTGCTGGATGATCACAAACAAACGAGTGTGGCATGCAGCCGAGGTCAATGTAGATACGCTGACCTTGAGTGAATTCAAGCGTGTAATTGTAGTGACGTAATGATGGTTTTGACCAACTCACTTTGTCCAACTAAATATATTAAATGCAATGAAAATTTTATTTCTCTTATACGACAATAATAAAGCAGTTTACATGTTTAATAAAAGAGGATAAGTTTATCTTTGAGAGTGATGTTAAACAAGTCTCGACGTTGTAGTGCGAGTGTAGGCCTAATGTGGAAAATATGATTCCATCTTTTTATGAATTTCTAAGGAAGACCATACATGGTTTTATGTGTAGATTATCAGTCAATTCCAATGTCTTGTTTATAGTAAAAATTTAAGAAACTCTAAATTGTTTGCAAGTTTGAACATCTGAGATAGTCGATTTTTTTATTACGCTTATTAAGTATCATTTTTATTTGTATTTATCTATGGAAATGTCTCTTTTCCGAAATAAAAATTGAATTGAATTGAATAACGATACATGAATACTGTAACACATTTTCACATATGATTTTTACATGAAAATTGTTAGACCTAAGGCATAGTTCAAATTCTAACGTGATTTTTATCCTTTTATTGTTAACTTTTTCCCTGATCTAATTAAATAATATTAAATTCAACGTGACATTTTATTTCTAAATGACAAGAATTAAAAATGTTTAATAAAAAGGCTATTTTAGGCTTTACATAACGATACATATTGTAAAACATTTCACGATATGATTTTTACATGAAAGTTGCTATATTATTTCAATATCAACCTGTTATTGTTAATACCGTATTTATTTTCAAGCTAGGCCTATATACAATTCGTGGTATTTATCTGTTTCGTGGATTTCGTGAATCGTGGATTACACCGTCTCCTGTGTTAAATTTTAAATTTTAATTATAATGATGGAATTGCACATCGTTGCTCATCAAACAAATGTTATAAATTTAACGTGCGATCTATGAGAAGGTGATGATCCTTTGTGGTTGGATATACACTCACCTATAGGCCTACCTGCCAACTTTGTTTGGCTCCACGCGTGAGACAGACCCCATTTCGATTTGAAAAGCCTAAAAAAACATTTTAGGGCCATTTCTGCATAAATTACCATTATTTCTGCTCATGGATTGAATTCTGCTAATTGTGAGAAAAATTATTTATGGGTGAGACGTCACAAATGCTCCAATGCGTGAGACTCACGCATAATTCGTGAATTGGCAGGCATAACATACTGTACATGCCTTAATTGAAGGAGGATGGCTCCAACAAGGGTGCTGGATAGGGGTGGTATGTTGGCTTTGGAATCTCTTCATATAAATCTTATGGTTTGGTTCAGGTGATTAAAGCCGACCTCCAGGAGGGGTGGTTGTAGCAGTCTACCGTCGATCCTCACGCTCACTCGCACATTTTAAGGTGTAGGCCCGGATTGTAGCGCCACAAATACAACGTAGTTTCGGAGGTTGTTTATAGTTGCTAAAGACGTATCATTTTAGAATGCAATTTTATTTCTAAAAACGGGATGTGAGAAACTAGGAGAAAAAAAATACCGGGAGCCAGATTGATAAATGGGAGTCTCCCGGCTGAAACTGGATGAAAATTAGACCGGGAGGACCCAGAAACCTCTAAAACCCGATTGGCATCGGGCCCTCTATCCCGGGCATCGGGGTCAGGGGCGCAGCAAGAGGGGGCGAAGGTCGGGGGTCAGGACTCCCTAAAATTTTGAGAAAAAAAAAATTCTAGTGTAAAAGATCATTCATTGACCAAATTAGGGAAATGTGTCTGAAACCTGAATCCACACTAGGTTATTCTATAACTTTGAGCAGCTTGAGGTGACATTTATGTGTATTCTAATTGTCTCATATTCCCAGTCTGGAGGGGCGGGGGGGGGTTCCCATCTCAGCAACAACTAGTGTGGGACTGAGGTGGGTGTTGTTTTACCTTTACAATCAAATAGTAACACATTCATGCCTCAATTGCATTATGTTTTTTTATTTCAAATAAATTTATTTACAACACGAGCACCTCCGATCATCATGTTCCACATTCTAAAATTTTTGCATCTCAAGAGCAACTATGATCTGAAATGGTGTGTTGTTTTCTTCAATTGAAGACATATTCATACTTCAGTTACGTTACATTGAAGCTCATTTAAATTTTTTTTTAATGTTTAAGAGTACCATTTCCGAGCATCTAGAAGGGCAATATTCTAAAATTAATTTTCGCAGTGCCTAGTTCAGCAACAACCATGGTGGGCCTGAGGTAAACTACGCTCGCGCACATCGCACCCTCATGTCTGGATCCGCTCCTTAAGGGACAACCTTTAGTGAAAATTCTGACTACGGGCAAACCAACCCCAACCGAAGAGCCTTACATATTTAAAAATAGGACTCGGACTTCAGATAACCACATTTTAGGCCGCCATTTTCGAACATTTAGAGCTTTATATTTTAAAAAATGTCGCATCTCGGTTTGGATGTTTTTTGTTTTTCACGTTCAACATGGTAAATTATGTTAAATTGTGCAACTTTGAAAAAGTAAATGAATTCGAGTGTTGTATGGAAAGTAGGTTTGTTCGGTTTGAACTTTCAAACGTTTGCCTCTCTTCCTTTCCAGTATTCCTGGTCACCGTGCGTTGTGTGATACTTCGAACCCAACAGGCTGATCTGGAAAACGGACAATTTGATGGACTCTACCGTGTCTTTTAGCATGTAAAATAACTCAATTTTTTCCTGGACCAGGACCCCGACTGTGGGCCATCGGCAGCCCACTGGCCCCAGCCTAATTCTTTTAAAGCGACAATACGTATAATACTGTACACACAACGCATTTTGTCCCGCAGCCTAAATTGCTCGCAAGTCTTCGAAACTAAGACTCTCATCTGGAAAACGGAACATTTCGATGGACTCTATAATATGTCTTTTAACATGTAAAATAACGCAAATTTTTCCTGAGCCCTCGGCCCCTGGACGTGGACCGGGAGGACCTCGTCGGCCTCTGACCCCTAGCTTAAATTGCCCGCTTCACTCGTAAGTCTGAACTTTGAAATCAAGACAGGTTGAGCTGGAAAACGGGACCTTCGTATGGATTCTAATGTGTCTTTTAGCATGTGAAATAACGCACTTTTTTTCTGGGCCCTCAGCCCCTGGACCCACCGAGGGTCCTCGGTGGCCCACTGGCCCCAGTCTAAATTGTTCGTAAGTCTGAATTTCGAATTCAAGACAAGCTGATCTGGAAAACAGGACCTTTTGATGCACTCTAATGTGTCTCTTTTAGCATGTCAAATAACGCAATTTTTTCCGGGGCCCTCGGCGGCCATTTGGCCCCCAGCCCTAATTGCTCGCTTCGCTCGCAAGTTTGACCCTCCTTAATTCCATCCATGTACAATTACAGGTATTACAGATCTCAGTCAATAGAGGGAGTCAGTTATATTTTAAACCTGGTGAGGATACATACACGCTGTATTAATAAGAGAGGTATTAATTAACGTCAAAGTAATCATCATAATCTACGTCAACGTCATCGCCATAGTCGTCCTCTCATCCTCCTGCTCTTCCTCATCATCATCATCATCATCATCATCATTGTCGTCGTTGTTGTCGTAGTCATCGTCATCATCGTCATCATCATCATCATCATCATCATCATCATCGTAGTCGTAGTCGTCGTCATCATCGTCATCATCATCATCACCATCATCGTCGCAGTTGTCGTAGTCGTCGTCGCATCATCACCACCATCATCATCATCGTTGTTGTCGTAGTCATCGTCATTATCATAACCATCATCGTAGTCTTTGTCGTAGTCGTCGTCATTATCATCACCATCACCTTCATCGTAGTCGTTGTCGATAGTCGTCGTCATCATCGTCATCATCATCAACATCATCGTCGCAGTTGTCGTAGTCGTCGTCATCATCATCATCATCATCATCATCATTATTATTATCATCACATTGGTGGCGCTATGGATGAAAGCAGGGACGCCACTCCCTTACCCCGACATCGGGGTTCGTCGAGAGAAAAATGCCTTTGAGAGTGTCCACAGTCAAAAACCTCGTCTAATTATCAGTGGCGGCGTCAGGAATTCCCCGACAGCAGGGCAATGCCCCGATAGCAGGGGCACCCCGACGGGTTGGGCAAGTTTAAGGTGGGCGGCATGATGCTATTTCCGCGGTATATTGCGTGCTCTTTTAGACCGTTTTGGTATTGGAAGCTCGTCTGGACCTTGACATTACCCTACAAAACCCTCGACGAAAACTTAAATTTCTCCCCAACGGGCCAACGGAGGAAGGTAATGGTCTCCCAGTGGGGGGGGGGGGCGTTTCCACCTATCCCTGTG
>JAOTQE010032454.1:0-10257 GCA_025631205.1 Nesometra sesokonis
TAAAGCGTATCATCTTTATCTTGTTTTTAAAATCAAATCTTCCCCCCCATTATCGTCAAGACGTAGTTGCGCCCCACCTTTTATGGGGCGCCGGGTCAAAACCTGCCCATAAAAACCGAAAATAGATACCGGTATGGTACAAGAGCATGCAAAATGGGGATTTTTTTTTTGCTTGTCAAAATGAAACCGGCAACCACGCCCACTCGAGCCTGTAAAATAACACATTTTGTCCGGGGTCTTCGGTCCATAGAACCCGATCGCTCACAAGTCTGAACTTCGAAACCAAAACAAACTGGGATTGTGATGGACTCAAATGTGTCTTTTAGCATGTAAAATGGCGCAATTTTTTGCGTCATTCGGCCGCTGAACCCCAGTCGTGAGCCCTCGGCTACCACCTGGCTCCGCTTAAATTGCTCGTTTGCTCGCACGTCAAAACTTCGAAACAAAGACACGCTGGACTGGAAAACGGGACATTTTGATGTCTTTTAGCATGTAATATAACGTAATTTTTTCCGGGATCCTCGGCCCCTGGATCCCGACCGGGGGCCGTTAGTAACCACCCTCCCGCCTCCTGGCTCTCAGCCTCGCTTCGCTCGCAAGACTGTTTCGAACCCAAGACAGCCTGGGTCGAAAACGGAACAAAATAACGCAGATTTTTACGGAGCCTTGGCCCCCTGCACCCCGACCGGGTAACCTCGATGGCCCCTGGCACCCAGCCTACGTTGCTTGCTTCGCTCGTAAGCCCCTCTCCGCTCTAGCACCACCAGTGACTATTTATTTATTTATTTAACCATATTTCACGAGGGTGACCCATCCAGCGTGAGCTGATTACGAGGGGCCCTCAAAAATACAAACGTATACAGTATACATATATACAAAACTAACAAATATTATTGCAAAAAAAATATACATAAATCTACAATTAAATATCAGTAATAATAATACAATTTTAAAATTTAAGCAAATAAAAAAAATAAATTGTTTCATTGTTGAACATGAAAGATTTTAGTTTAATTTTAAAATTGAAGAATGTACTATGACCTTGTTGAAAGCGGTATGTGAAAAAAGGCGTTTTTTTCATATGTCCCGTTTCTTACTACGATGATACAAATTGCACATTACACAGAAAACATTAAAATTAAGCAATATTTTAAAAAACTTATGACATAAAAAATTGATATGTGACTGATATTGCATTCTGTTAAAACACTCCATCATACAATGGAGGTATTAAAATTATACATCAAATCGCTTGGTGCACATGCTTTCCGCCTGTCTGTCTCTTGCAGGTGGCTTACTGTACACTTTTGCAGTTGTTGTTACCTGCTTATATCTGTCTGGTCTCTTGCAGGTATTGAGCTACTCTTTGTTCGCATTTTTGGTGACTTGATCAGCATCTGTCTGTCTCTTGCAGGTGGGTTACCGTACTCTTTTGTAGTTGTTGCTACCTGCTTTTATCTGTCTGGTCTCTTGCAGGTATTGAGCTACTCTTTGTTGTGCTTTTTCGGTGACTTGATCAGCATCTGTCTGGCTGTTGCAGGTGGAGCTGTACTTTGGTTCAATGTTTTTAGTAGGCATACCTGCCTACCCGACTGATCGTCTCCGGTACTTTACAAGCGGAGTGACAATTGAGTTTCGATAAGCAACCAACCAGCAAATTTACCCCCTTTTCATTGGTGCAACATTTAGTTCTATCATGGAGGAAAGAAACAGAAGGAGTTGCAACGCCGAGTTGCCTTATCTATAAGCCAATTAACCCGTCGCGTGCCCTATACTTGTTTCTTTTTTCTATGGCCCTATGTACATGACTGACACCTTCTATTAGTTGTCAGTTTACTTGAAAATAACTTTTAACATACACTTTTTATTTTCTTTAAGCAGTACAAACCCGACAAAACCTTACTTTTACCATTTTCAATTTGTTTCTCCCATGTCAAATTTTCATCAACGACAACACCTAGATGTTTACAGCTTTTTATTTCTATAGAACAATATTTTCAATGGTTAAATTTAAATCTACATTTGATAATTTTGTTGTGTTGCAATAAACATACATTGAGGTTTTTTTGTACATTTAAGCTGAGTTTATTCTGTGCTAGACATTCTTTAACATTTACCGTACTAAATAATTTATTTTTTGTATCACATCATTATTTTTTGGAGACGTAAAGTAAAGATAATCTGTATACTAATCTGTACATTATTTACATATTTAGGTATTTTGGTTGGTCATTTACATATAGGCCTAGTATGAACAAGAGGGGCTCTAATATTAACCCCTGATACAGATACCAAAGGAAAGGTTATATTAGTGTAATCATGTTTATCGAGAATTGTTACCCCAGACGATAGATTAAATTTCTCATTTTAGTCTCTCATTTTTAGGTTTTATGTCTATGTATAAATGAACTGTACAAATAATCAAAATGGAATAATCAAAATGCTAACAATGTTTGAAAAGATTTTATTCGTGCGGGGGGGGGGGAGGGGTATTCAAATTGAGCGCTTTTTAATGGGTTATTGAAACATTGTGGGGCACAAAAGAAAACAGATGCAAATTGAGGTGCATTTTCAGGGCCGTACCTGGGATTTGAAATGGGGAGGTGCGACTTTTCCGCCGGTGACCACATATCAATGGCGTATCCGTGGGGTGCTCAGGGTGCTCGTGGACACCCTTCGGAGGCCCAAAAAAACCCAATAAAATTAGGGTACAAACGTCAAATTTTGGTCCTCGAGCATCCCCCCTTCAGTGCAAATGGTGAGGTAAGAGCACCACAAAATCACAAATGACACTGTAAAAGAGCATGCCAATGTGGCATGCTCTTAACACAGGTTAGGCTACTTTGCCTAAGGAGGTCTCTTAACTTCAGAAAAAGTTGTTGCCTCTAATTTTGAGCTTTCCTGGTCCCTGAAGGTGGTTTTCACGCCCAGAATATTCATGTTTCACCATGGTTTTGGAGTTGCGAAGTGCGAATTTTGTACTTGGAGTGCCAATTCAGGGGGGGGGACCATCCCCCTGAGTTGTCACTGGGGGGGGGGGCGTCCTTCCCCCATCCCCCCTCTTCCGCCGCCCATGCTCTTGAGGTGATTTGTGTTAGGTTTATTATATTATCGTGGGAAAAGTGGACATTTTTTAATGGTTGGGAGGAGGTGGCACACGCACGCATCGCGTACCACCCCTCCCCAAACCATCGGCAGGGGCGTGATTTAAATAGCAACTGTAAAAAATGGAAGTGTGACGTCCGGGTGTACGTTTTCGATATCGTATTTTGTAAATTGTCTAAACCTCACTCTTATGAAGTGTTTTACGGTTTGTGTCGGGTTCATTAGGCCTATATTATGTTGGGAATTATTGGTGGGGAAAGAGTGACTTACATCGCGCGGCGCACTCCTCCCGCTCCCCGAAACATCGATGGAGGCCTGATTTAAATTAAAAGAATAACATTTAGAATAAACGAACCCAGATTAGGTATGTAGGCCTATTTTAGACCGACAAGCATAGGATGGGTAACCAGTCCAACCAACAGTGCTGAGTTGAGATGGCGATTTTTATGAAAATTAATTCGGTGATGTACTTTGCTGTATGATTGATATGAATCAGGGAGCACTGTAAACAGGGGCGGATTTAGGGGGCGCAACCGTCGCCCCACTTTTATTGTCAAAACGTAGTTGCGCCCTCTCCCCCTAAGCTTATATTAGGTGTGTCGGGTGAAAAATCTACCATAAAAACCCAAAATACGGCTAAAACACGGTACCCGAGGACCAAAAACGAGGAAGTGACTTTTTTTTTGCTCGTCAGGAAAAACTTAACGACCACGCCCACCTGGAATGGAAAAATGCGCCCCCACCCACTTTCGGCGGATCTTGGATCCGCCCCTGGTAAAATGATTAGAGCTAGGATTCAAACCATGAGCTTATTCACGAGAGTGAAATGAATTTTAAAAAAGAGTAAGCCTAAAAATATCTTGCTAACATGAACAAAAATGGTAATAGGCCTATTAATAAATGTATTCATTATATTAGTAGGCCTATGACAACGGTAGTCTTTATAACATGTTTTTAATGATAGTCATTTATCGATAGTGTCCTTAGTAGAGCTCGCCCTCGACAGTTATTTTACATTTGTGGTGTCCTGTATCATGTCTTTCCTTATGAAATAAAAATCTCAAAAGTAGGCATATCAAGGGCGGATCCAGGAAAAAAAAAACCTGCTTGAAATATATAGCCGCTGTACATATTTTTATTTTTCTATTGTTATTAAATTTAAATATTCGGGTCAATTTTAGGGGGAGCTAGCCCCAACCTCTTAAATACTCCAATTCCTAGGTCTGCTAATCCGTCAGGCCTATTTTTTTAATTAAACAATTGTATACTGTACATTTATTTTATGAATATTGGAAAAATTCGATACACAGTTTTATAGAATTCTGATAGCACGAATGTTTTAATTCAAACAATTAATAATGTGTTTCCTAATTTTAGCATGAGAGATGGTGTATAATATATCAATGCTGTCAGTAAAAATTTAAGGACGTGAGAAGTATAGGATATATTTATTACCGTATTTATGAATGTTTGTTATATGTTGTATAATGGATATGATATCTAAAAGCGTGAATGAAATGAAAAGCATGAAGAGGGATGAACATTACACTCGGACCTTACGCTGATCTTGAAGAATTATCGACGATGGGAGCAGGTTGGTGTAAATATTCAGGTAACAAAGGTGAAAACAGATTATTAGAGGACAAACATATCGAATTAATTGAGCTCACGGTACCGTTTGAATGTATCATTTCAAAAGCCCATGAACGAAAATAATGAAAAAATGAAAATTTAATAAAAACATCAGGAAAAGAGGCTTCTCATTTAAAATGTGTGGAAGTTGACAATAAGGGACTGATTACTAAGAAAATGAATCTAGATTTAGAGTTAATTAAAAGCAACAAAGCTAAATTAAAAATTAAACGAAAAATATGTGAAAAAGCATTATTATGTAGTTATATAATCTGGTATGCTTGGCATGCATTATAGGAAAATTTCTTCCTACGAACAACGATAAAACTTTTTATCAATTCGATTTTATACCTTTTTATATTTTATCAAGTTTATAATGTGCATTTGTTGTTATTCCTGCCTTTGACTGGTAAAACAGGCAGTGACCTGGATTAATGTAAAATTATCTTATTAAATAATGAATGATGAATATAAATACAAGTAGTTTTCATATTGACAAACATGGTACTATGACTTGCGCCCCCATAAGGTTACTTCTTCAAAACTATTCAAGAACGCAGTTTATTCACTTTCCGCATGGACATTGTATAACCACGATCACCATGTGTACTGCATTTTCGTTAAGAAATATTTAAATTCAAAACGAGTTATTTACATGAAAACTCTAGTCGAAATTAATTACAAACCTTTTACTACGAGATTCTATGATTGGATATAGGCAACTTTTGTGCATTGGGTTTAATTTTAAATTAATTCGTCTGTAAAATAACAGGACGGTAACAATAAGTACTATAATAAACAGGATCTAAATTAACTATTTATTTTTATTTTGTATTTTTAGACGAATTTCTGTACTGTGTGTTCGATTTGTCGCCCTCTATCATGTATGGCAGGGTAAACATGCATTATGGATGTATTACTGTTACTCACATGCTGTGGTTCAAAGTTTCGACAGTTATTTTGTCATCATCAGGAATAAGAACTGCTGATGGTTAAGTCTATGCCTCATGGAGTTTCGTATAAACATGGATGATAATATATATAGGCCTACACAAATATCTATACACATAGTATGTACCAATGTCTATTATCTGTGTAGGCCTACATTATCACCGCGTCAAATTATCGTTACAAATGCTTCGGAATATGTTGGGCCTGTGTCTAAATTTCATCAGTGATACCACAATATTTTATGCGACGGTACAAAAATGCGCGTAAAGAGACGCAAAACGCGCGCGCACAGTGATTTGCCTTTACGCGCGCGTTTTTTGTACATACGCGTAACAGTATATTATAAGGGCGTTCACACACGCGGAAAAATCGAGATTTGAAAATCGATTTTTTACATCTTTATGAAAAATTCGATTATTGTGTGTCAGAAAAATGTTAAGAACTCTCGATCAGAATTCGCAGTTTTTCTAGCGATTTTTAAAAATTGTCGCAGTAGGCCGAGATCTGTGTGTTTACGCGTGCATGTTTCGTGTGTATGAACACTCATTTTTTTGATCGCGATCCTTAACAAAAATCAATGTTCAACCCCTCGATTTTTTTCAGCGTTTTTCTTGTATCAAAACATTAAGTCACTCGTAAACCTCACTCTAACACAAAGCTGCAAAAACGGTACAACGCTTGAACTCATTGAAATATATAATCTGTCCAAACCACTTCCTAATGACACCTAAACACACACAGTGAAAAGGAAATATCTTTATAAAACACAATGAGAGGTCTTACTTTAATAGTCTCATCATATCTTTATGGTTTACAAGTTAACAATAATGTTTAGGTTAAATTGATCACAATATAAATATTATTAACACAAATTAATAACGTAACCATAATAACTATTACTCTTGGTAGACGTAGCTGTCCATAGGCCTATTTGACAGTTGAAAGTTTGGAAAGTTGACAGGAGAAGGATTTTTTCTGCTCAAGGGGGATCCGGGAGGAGGGGGGGGGGCTTTGACAAGCAAAAAAAAACAGCTTGCAATAACCATGAAGTAAAAAATTCTTTACTCCGTAATAAACACCAACAAATAATTTTTCGGGTCAATTTTAGGGAGGTGGGGGGGGGGGGGCTTAATCCTGCTACGCCCCCTAAAAAATTCACCATTGTTACTTACACCTATGTAGCAAAATTTTACGTTTTTTATTACAATTTTGGGAACGTCAGTTAGGCCCCATAAAAAATATTAGTTTATCACCCCAGCGCGCATCACTTCTGGGGAAATCCCGTATTTTTTTACTCATTTTACTATTTAAACGATGGGTTTTTTTTGTGTTACATTTACTTGGAACGCTTTGGATTTCTTAACATAAATTAATATGAGCGATTCTCCAGCTCACAACGACGTACACACAAAATATGGGCGTCGTATTTGCATGAATGATGATGGACGATCTGGCCCAGTGAGATCACTACAACATCGGAGGTCGGTTAATAAAAAGAAAAAAAACCCCGCCCTCATCACTTTTTATGAGAGTGATAAACTAATAATTATTTTTATAGGACCTTAAACATTTATTCAATCCGTGACATCCATGGTAGGCTTTTGCTTATAGCGAATTATTATAGGCCTATCTTCAGAGTCAGATTAAAGTAGTTTATTGGCCTATAGGCCTAATACCAGACAGAAATATAATATTAGACACCCTTAGAACTACCACTAGTGGAGTATTCAAGTATACTGTTTGGCAATTCACCAAATGACCTATTATGCGCCGCGTCTTCACTATACCTGGATCTACCTAAAAATTCCCACACTGTCTTACCGGATGTTTGGGCTGAAGCGGCGCTCTTCAAAGATTTCCTCTGCACCGCGCGACAACTTGAGCTAAATCCGATTCTCATTCATGAAATCACAGCCTATCTTGGAGTACTACGCTGGGCTGTTGGAGAGCTCGTTTTCGGCTTATTTTGGAGGGGTTCTCCCATAAATATTTTGGTTCAAAATGCATCGAACCAGATCGACAATGTGGTTGAGGTAATGTATTTTAATCTTACGAATTTGTGAGTTTTTGCCGTTATAGTTGCGATGTTTTTACCCGTTATATATTGATGTATATTGTGTTTTGCAGAACACTGATTGCGAGTTTTATCTTCTGGTATGTTGACATAACATGTGCTCAACACAACGAGGTTCAAGTGCCCCAAGGTATTTATAAGATTAATATTGATAATTATTATGGTTTATTCTAGTTTAGTAATGTATTTAATTCAATTTAGTGATGTTTAAACAGGAAGGTATATGGTTTATAAGTACGACGTGTTTGAAGATATTGAAATTGCCATGTTTTAGCCACAACTCGATGTGGTTAAAATCCTTAATAAACTGTCATCATTAAAAAGAAATCAATTTCTCAACAATTAAAAGTATCAACTTGACAAAAAGCATGTACTTTGGAGGTGTGGATTATAGGGGGTGTTGGTTGCATGCAGTGTGCACCCCCGTGTATCGGCAAAGTAAATTTGTGGCATCCCTTAAAATTCTTAAAAAATAACCCCCTTTTTTTGCTCGTCAAATTAAAATGTCTACCTTGATTGAAAATTAGTCTGCCTCCCCTTTTAAAATGTCTACCTTGATTGAAATTAGTCTGCCTCGCCTTTTATCTGAATCCTGCATCCTCCCTAGCTTTATTTAGAGTTTTCTTGTCAATGTCATTTAAATTTATGCCAGTTCTAGTTCGCATGCAATTGCACCTCAGTTACCAGGGGCAGATTTAGGGGAGGGGGCCCAACCGGCGCGGACCCTCCACTATTATCGCCAAAACGTAGTTGCGCCCCCCTTATATTAGGTGCGCCAGGTAAAAAATTTACCCGAAAAATCCTAAATACGGCCAAAATAAGGGTACTAGGGCACCAAAATGGGAATATGACCTTTTTTTTTTCTCGTCAGGAAAAAATTGGCAACCACACCACCCAGACTGGAAAAGTTCCCCCGGTTTTGTAATCCTTTGCACTTTACACCAGCATGACACTAGAGAACACTAGAGCTTAGTAACCCTTTACACAGTGGCAGCACTACAGAGGAGGGTGGGGGGGGGGTGGGGCATGCAAAATAGGCAAATAGTTTTTTTTTGGCTTGTCAAACTGAAAACTGGGGTGCCCACCTCAAACTTGCCCAATCCGATGGGGATGCCCCTGTCTTGTCGGGTCTATCTATCTATGAAGTAATTTGTATTTGCATCAGAATAGAGGGCACCGTACATCCCTGGATATGCCACTGGGTAGTGCAGTTTGCTAACCATATCGTCAGCGACGCAACGAACTGACACTAACCTAAATGAATTACGCGTTTTTACGAAGTGACACTAATGTTTAGCCTTAAAATATTAGTTAATTAACTAATAAAGTCGAGATTTAACTACAAAATATATTAGCTGGGTTATGTACGTTTACAGACATACAAAAAAGCATTAATTTTTTTTTTTGGCTGCAAAATTGTTTATTTTTTGAACCCCGTTACTTCAATCTCGTTTTCGCACTTTCGTGGTTAGTGTCACTTCGTGGCGTCGCTGACGATATATCCTCACAGTACATTTTCATCCCTATGTAAGAAAAGAAAAACCTGCAAAATAGGGCAATTATTTTACATTTCATTTGCTTACTTGTATCTACTTCCATATCAATTTCGAAGGGTATATCTTGGTGATCTAAATCACATTATGTATGAAGTTTATTTAAATCATTTTTATTATGATTAAAGTTAGTAAAATTCTCTCAATAATGCAATGGTACCTAGAATTTGGTAACCACCTGTTTGGTAACCATGGCAATTTTATTAAGAAAATGGAATATAACAACAGGTTATCCTTTTCTATTAGTGCTCAATAATCAGGCATAAAATAACTTCTTTTTTTATCATAATCTTTGTCATTTTTCATCTCAAAAAGGACCCCTGACCTTTGTTACACAGCATCATATAATGTTAAATAATGTAACCATGCATGAGATGAGGAAATTAGATGTAATTCCTAGGAAAACTTTCTGTGTGTGTGTTATCCTTGGTCAAATAGGCTACTAATTTATAATTAATTGGAACCTTGGATTTGGTTAACCTATCCACCACAGACAGGGAGGGGGTAGATGGGGACAAGGCTGTGACTATATCTGATGGAGGAAATAACCTGTATGTGACCTAGGTTTGGTACTATAGATAATATAGAACTTACCTTTTTGGTAGGTTACATGTGAAAATTTGAAGAGGTTTTTTTATATTCATTAATGATAAGAATTAATAGCTAGGTCTAACTTGCATGTTTGATCATAATTTATGAAATGTTTATGTTACCTTTTAGTTTAATTAGTTTAATTAAAAAGTGCTTCATAAGGAGGCAATACCAAAATTTCACTACTTAAAGGCAACAACAGTGTCATTGGCTTTTACCAAAGATAATACAAAGTGAAAGATCGACCACATTCGATTATGCGCGGAACTCCATTCGGGTTCCAATTTTCAATCGGACCCAAGGAGGCGCACTTTTTCAAGCGCGTATTCTACGGTTCGCACAGCCCACCCG
>JAOTQE010032465.1:0-10256 GCA_025631205.1 Nesometra sesokonis
CTAGAAATTGGAAATTGAGTTATTTATTTTTTAAGATGCAAAAATCAGTTTTCTACGATGTTTCTTTCAAAGTTCGCAACAATCAATTCGAGCATTTAAAATGAACGTTTTGAGAAAACTGTATTGCTTATAAGTATTGACATTGACTAAGCACACTTTTTTTTAATTGCATTTTTAACATGTTTTGATTATATACCTGAAAATTGTTAAATTAGGTTGAAAGTCGAATGTTTATACTTATGTTTTCTTTAGAAAATATTGAACACCCCTATTCCAAAAGTATTCATCCGCCCCAGATGACATCATTCACCGCTGTATTTTGTGTTATTGTTGTGTAGGTACCTACTCAACTAAACTCAAAATGCTTACGCAAAGTAATATATAATGATTCAATTGTATTTTCTATAGGTGCAACATGTGACGGTGACGCGTTGTCGTGCGGCGATGGTGTGTGCATTGAAAGATATTGGGTGTGTGATGGAGTGTGCGACTGCGTAACCTGCAGGGATGAAGGCGTTGAAATGTGCACGTTCAAGTGCAACGAAGGAAAAAACATTCCACAGTACCAACGATGTGATTATATCACGCAATGTAGCGACGGTAGCGATGAGAATAACTGCAGCTTTCCAGGTATGTTACCTGCATAGCAGTGGCGCACGCCCCCTCCCCCTACACTAAATATATGTTTTTCACATGAAAAGTGCACCAGAGGGCATCTTTATTGAGAACAATAAATTATCCCGGGCCCTCGGCGAGCCCTGGACCCATGCATGTTATCATCATTTTCCGGTTAATATCTTATACCTGGGGTTGTCCAACTAGGCATCGCCCACGCTTCTAGCTCCACTGGATCCGCACCCGCTTAGGGTGTTAAGAACCAGACGTAGAAAACAATAAAATTTGTATTAAACTTTTATTCCTGTTTTTTTCTCTAAGGAAGTAAAGACTTTGAAATTGTTTTTCCTCTCTCAAACACATTTATTGAAACATGTCGCTATCAATTTCTTGTCCGCACCAGAAAAAAAAAAACGTCTTGATTTAACAAAACGTATACTTAACTAGCAGGAGAGTGTCTTAGACACTAGTGCCAGACAATTTTATTTCATATGATCCTTGATTTATACGTGTCATACAGGCTCATCATGTGCTCTACTCATGACGACGCACGATACAATGTGGGTCACCGGAACGTGTGTTTTGGAGGCCATGTTTTCAATTTTAAATTCGGATCTATGATCTATTTTTAAGCATTAAATTGATTATGTAATGCTTTTAAATATCTTGTTTATTTATTAAGTTAAATATTATTAAATGCTATCTACTTTTAAATTGTTTTTAGCTTGTTTTTCCTTGTATTACTTTTTCTTTAGGTTTTAAATTTTATAATAATCATAAAAGTTTGCTTGTTTTTTAATTATAGAACAATTTTAATACAATTTGTATTAATTACGTTATAATAGTTGACTCGGATTAGAAATGCATTCAACAAATGAATCAATGATAATATTGTCTATTTGTGTGTTAAGAAGGCCTAAAGTACGTACAGATAATTATTAAATGAATTAAACAATTAATGAACTATATGTAAAATAATCATCTGCAATGTCAAACTTTTATATTAGATATTTTGAAACTAACTGTTGCAGATTGAATGAAGAAATATCAGTTGATGGATATTTGTGAACAAAATATAACATTTAATCAAGTTCCTCATAGCTATCTAAATTAAAGTTGTTGTTAAATGGTAACCACCCCCTCCATCAGATTTAATAAGAAGCAATGGTTTGATATCACATCTAGGATACTTGTATACAAACCGTTGTTTTTTCATTAGTTTAAACTACAATTACCGTAATTTCAAGTAAACAGCGAGCCAATGCTACACCTACTTAACCCCACTCCCCACACACATACCCTCCCCTTGCAACACCACCCGATGTCATCCAGTACCCCTGCAACTCCCTATGCATTATCCCTTATATATTTATCTGATTTACTTTAGCATGAAACACTCAATTTTCTAATATTTATTTTATATTTGACGAATCAGTTATCCCAAATTATTATTAACAAATGTAATTTTTAAAGCAAAATTATAAGAACAAAATTCATCAAATATAATTTTTAAAAATGTTTTATGTAAAAATTTGAATTTAAAATTCATATGCAAACAAAAATGCATGGGTAATGCTTTATTTAAAATTATTCATGTCAGTTTATAGCCACTACAAGTAAAGGCTTTATCTAAATTTTGACCCCCCCCCAAAAAAAAAAAAAATACAAAATTTCAGTATTTAAGTATGTGGTATATTTTTAATAGTATACCTCTGTTATTTACACCCTTAAAACACAAAAATCATTTTTATTTACGTTGGGATAAACACAAACGCGTTTTGCTCATTTACTCGAAAGTAGGATTTGGAAGATAATGCCCTTTCCTGGAGGACAACTGTGATGGGACTCGAACCCACGAAACTTCGCTTTTGTAGAATGTCTTAAACAACCGAGCCACTCAAACGCTTGATGGTATTAACCATTTTCAAACTACTTGATAAAACGCATTTTTTTGTTTTGTAGGTCTAGGGAACACTATGGGGTGTAACTTTAAAAAGGGTGATGAACGTTTGTTGGAAATATTGTCTAATTTATATGTACAAAATGTCATGCACGTCCGTTCAAACTGGCTACGCTAGACACTTTTAAAGTTAGGTTGCAACAACACCAACGAACAACAACAACAACAACAACAACATGAGTGAGGTTCTAAGGTCCGCTTCGCGTGGACCTAACAATACGAGTTTGATTGAGTATCCTCTTCTCTAATATGCCACCTTCACAAGCTGTATGCCCATCCTCCTAACGAGTTGTTAAATGGTATGGTGGATATAATGACGCTTTCGTTGCAGTTACTGATATATTGATAAGTCGCGATCAGGATTAGACTTGTTGTCGTGTAAAAACCTGTAATGAGCGTATGTTGTAATTGCGTCTTCTACGTCGATTACTGTAGGTGCATGCAATTGCAAAATAAACTGAAGAAAACAGTCCAAAATTAAAAAAAAAAGTTATCAAAGTTTTATTTCAAAATATTCAAAAGTTACAGAGGTCCCAAGGTGAAATACCAGAAATCCTGAAGGTTTTGTAAGCTAGGATTTTTTGCTGTTTTGGGTACTATATGGGCATCTAAAAGTAAAATCATTTAAACAACATTGCTTTGTTAATTACGACTTAAAAGGAGTTTACTTTTAAATTTTGCTATATTTAGTATAATTATTGACAAATCAAAACACCATTTTGTGATAAGTAAATAAAAAATCACTAAAAATTCTGCTACTTTACTAAAAATCCTGGAGATAATCATAAAAATTTCAAATTCCTGGAGAAAATTGGGTACTTCTTGGAGACCATGAGATGAAGCAAAATTCATGGAGAATTCAGGCTTATATATCCAGGAGACTCGGGAGCACTGTAGTTAGGTAATTAAACCTGCTAATATAATTATTTATTTATTTACTTGCTTACTCGCTCATTTTGTTTATATTAACCTAACATACTTATTTAATTCACTTATTTACTTAATCTATTTGACTTACTCTGACTTATTAACTTACTAAACTTACTAAAATTACTTCCTAAATCTCTTAATTACTCAACTTACTCAACTAAACTACCTTATTTAACTTATTTACTGATTTAACGTAATTATCTCATTTAATTTACTTAATTCACTAAATTTAACTTCTTAAATAAACTTGCTTAAATTAACTTACTTAATTTACTCAATTTAAGTTGCTTAACTTACTTAACTACTTAAATAACTTAACTTACTCAAATTAATTACTCAACTTACTTACTCATACTCAATTATATACGTAATTTTCTTAACATATTAAACTTACTTAAATTAATTATTTGACTTGTTAACTTGTTGACTTATTTAAGTTAATTTTCTTAATTTAACTTACTTCACTTAAATTACGTTACTTAATTTACTCAGCGAACAGTTATCCAAGTAGTTTTTGTTTATTATTATCACTAATAAAACTTCCGTGACTTACCTAACTTATCATTAACCAACTTACCTACTGAATATAACTTACTTGCTTAGCTTATTTATTTAAGTCAACTAGTTAATTAATTTTGTTTCAACAAAATATATCACGATAATAATGAAATAATAATATAAGATACAATAGATTATGGAGAGCATATCCGCCATTGACACATTATTAAAACCCTCCCAAATCTAGATAGGCCTAGTAGTGTAGTCTAAACTTTTGTATTTAATCTTATATTTTATACAGCATGTAGCGATCAATTTCAGTGTCAAAATAAGCAGTGTATAGATAAGGAAAAACGATGTGATGGTATACTGGACTGTTATGATTTTAGTGATGAAGCGGCGTGTAAGTTGGGATTATACAATAGTAATGTAATGTAAAACGTACAAATCTCATGCTATTTTGTATCATTTTGTTATTATGTTTTTTATGTGATTTTTTATGATGAATTTACGGTGACGTGGAACGTGAAAGGCGTGTAGAAAATAAATGCGCTCTACCGTGACCACCGTTTCGGCATGCGCACTACGTTCTAAGTTCAATCCTTTATAAATAAAACGCGTAAATTAAAATATTTTCAACTCGACGATAATTTAAACGCATAAAAATGCAAAATCATACTATAATTTGAGTAATGTATGTCTGTCTGTTTGTTTCTCTATTCCTCCGAGGTTCTTGATCCGATCTCCATCAAAACCTGATGAGTGGATGCAGATTCCCTGTGAAATTGACCTTAATGGGTTAATTTTTGGAAATGTCAAGGTTACGGGGTCAAGGGTCAAATAATTGTTTTTCGCTACCCTTGGTCCCATCTTGGCCAAACGTAGTGGAAGCATGTAGGTTCATACCTGGATTGCCGATGATGGGTCACGCGGTCAAAGGTTAAGGTTACGGAACTTGTAATCTTCATAAATTTAGAGAACTGTCTATTTTAAATTATTTTCTACAATTAATGCGGAGAGTTTATGATGCTAGATGGTATTAAAATTAATACCATCAACATAATTGGCCCTGGGCCTGGACGGGAAATAGCACGACGATTGTTCCAGATACAAATCGACAAAGAACACGAATACTTTTCTCGTGTTCAGTGTCGTTTGAATGACATCAGTACGGTACCTTACACGTCGTCGCAAATGAAAATCATTACCGGTAACTCTTAAATATGTTAAAATTGGAGGAATTTTCGTCGAGAATCACAATAATTGGAAATCTATATAAAAAACAAACTTTAATTATGATCAGAAAATAAATTATTTAATTCGAATTTTTAATACAACTTCATATCGAATATTTAGGTAACTGCAGTACGGGATTTCGCTGTACAAACAGCCACTGCATACAAGAATACGCACAATGCAACGCGATAGCCGAATGTAAAGACATTTCTGATGAGACCGGATGTACCGATCCAGGTTAGAATCATTTTAAACAAACATATGTGAAAGAGCCAATGAGGCATAAGTTGAAAATTGAGTTATTTATAGACTATGAATCTATGCATTATTGTTGTAACATAAAATAAGTTTCATAAGAAGTTTTTTTGCGAAATTATGAAAAATGAAATTTCGGGCATTTAAATTGCATGTTTTTGAAAAACTTCATTTGAACATTCCATACCAGTATGCATTTACTATACAGTGTTATTTTAAATTGTATTGGTTATAACTTTAATATTTTTGATCGTCTATTCGAAAATCGTTAACATAGTATCAAAGTTGAAAGTTTAAACTGAATGTTTTTGAAATATTATTTGGCTCTGTCACACATCACTGGCAATTTTAACCGTTACTATTGCAACTAGTATGCTTGCCGATTGTGTAGGATACTAACATTTTTGTCACTTTTCTACCGCCTACCGATTTAGCCAGCTGCTTCTACCACCTTTTTCAAAAGAATTTAAATATTATTGATAGTCTATATATAATGAAGTAAATTTTAATTACCTATTTGAGGCAGGTCATAGAAAAAACACCAAGTTGTCGCAAAATTGAGAATTTGAGTTAATTATTACATCCATCTTACACTTGTTGTAAGCTTTAAGATTAGGGGTAAATTATCAAAATCGGACATCTACAATCAAAGTTATAGAACAATATAGACACAAAATTCCTTTGTATTTGTTTATAATTCTTGTTGTTTATTTGCTTATTTCTTAATAACTTTCTGTGCGACAACTTGGTGGTTTTGCCATGCCTTGCCCCATTTATATGCTAAGAAGACTGTTTACGTATCTGCTGTTGATGACACCCTCGGAGTTAAAATGGATTTAAAGATAGGTAAAGTCAGGAACAGGATTGTTAAGATTTGTGATCCAAATTTTCAAATAGGTGATCAGGAGTGGCATTTAATTCAGAAGTCTCGATGGGATATGGTTCGATCGAATATCACGCGCCACTCTCTTTGTGATTCGGCTGAAGCGTCGAAAAACAAATTAACAGCTCACGGTCTTTTCGGATGAGACGTTAAGTTGTTAGTTCTGTGTACAACATGGCTCATGTGCACGTTAAAGAACGCATTGTATTCTTCGCAAAATATTAGGGGATTGTCGGATTGTCTCTCGGTATACTGTCAAATCCCCACTAGAAGTACCCCGCTGGAAGTAAGTCCACAAGTCGGATGGTGGGTAGAAAAACTAGTGACGCACTGTCCTTCGGATGAGACGTTAAGCCGTTAGTTCCTTGTACAGCAAGGCACATGTGCATGTTAAAGAACGCAATGCATTGTTTGGGAAACACAGCAGTTCCAAGTTATGACATAACTCCATAAAAGTCAGGCGCCCCCTATCATTACTATACGCCGTATCCAGGGACGCAAACGCCATGTTTTTATGTACGAGTTCATTATGCCTACCTTTTAAACGAAACTTTTTGATATCAAACTTTAAATTACAAATATACTACCTTTAGCACATTTCTTATCATTCGGATCTTAAGAATTCGTTAAAACAATTACTATTCTGATAAGGAATTGTTAAAAAAAAATACGAACAATAATCATACAATCGATTTATTTGAAAACATAATAAAGTTATAAAACCAAAACTTATCTACCAAAAATTGTGAACAAATGCAGATTTAAAACCGGCCTTTATTTGTGTATTAACTCCAGTGATAACAGAAATTTTTGAAATATATAATAGAGACTAGGTGATTCTAAAATGACAGAGGATAGTGTCAGTCATTTCAAAAGTAATAGTTTGCGGTCAAATTAAAAGGAAAGTTTTTAAAAAATCGTAGGCCTTGTTCGTTATGTTCGCGCACAACAATGCACATAAAAAATCGATTAGCGTGACTCTCGTGTGTGCGTGTGAATGCTGTTTGAGATAATGTCTAGAGATATGGGCTAGCATTCAAGGTAGTGTAAAAAGTGTGTTTTTATTCTAGATTACTTACTACTTAATTACATTATTTAATTTCAAATTATAGAAAGCTGCAGAATGACTTTCTAATTTATCTTTTTAAATTAAATATTTTTGAAATCACAAACAAAATCGACACAAATAAAATATATGAAACAAACCCAATTTATAATTGCTGCATAGCATAAATTTGATAATTAAAATATCAAATACACTTTTTTGACGTTTGCTATTAATTTTCTTATTATAAAATTACGTAAAATTTAATATAACCACGTTTTTAGGCGCACGCCGAGGGTAGGCCTAGTTGTAGCTAAATAAAGGCATTGTCGAAGTGCACGCGCGTACGTTAAACGTTGCGTAGCGGCGTATACGTTTATCAACATTGGCTTTGTGCCGGGAATTTAATAATTTAGGCCTAATTGTAATAATATTTCAAAATTTTGCCGTAAATTATGATTAAATGTAAATGAAAATGTTTTGTTGACCACTCATGAAAACAAAAGTACCAACAAACCATCTTAACAATTCTTTTAACTAACAGTTCTTCATAACAAACTACATACCTTTACTATTTCCACAAACTACCAAAAACTATAACTGTTAAAGCAAATTTGAAACTGTATCTCGTTTAGAATATTTCGCTCATCATTAGATATAAACACGTTGTAAAACTCCTGAACAAGTAATCTAAAACACACTTATGTTGTAATACTCCTAAAAGCATTTAGTCGCATGATATTGGATATTTTATACGAGGTATTTTTACAAAATTGTCAACGCCGTGCGTTACACTGGTTACTATGGGGTGTTTGGTTTTTTCTTACTCGCCAATGCGTGTAAAGAATTGAGGCGCCTGACTTATTTTGTATTTTTGGAACAGCAGTGGAAAGGGCATGGGATTATCGGATTGTCCCCCGGTGTACTGCCCAATCCCCACTAGAAGTACCCATTGGAAGTAAGTCCACTTAGGACTTTCGTGTGCTTTTCTTGGTGTTCTAACAACACCAAATATATCAAATTTAAACAAAATATTTAAAAAAAATTAAATAAATGGATCCTACCGCTTTTGAGATAAATATGTTGGCAGGTTTGTAGTAATTGCTACGGTATTATGACGGATGTCGATGTTGTTAATTACACCACCTGCTGCTATTCAAATACTGCCATTAAAACATGCAGTATATCTACTAGTACTACTTCTGCCACTGCTACTACTGCTGCTGTTCCACTTATACACTGACTACCACAGCTACACGTACTCTTTTTTTCCAAGGGCACCTTTCATTTTAATCTGTAAAAATAGGAATTATTAATACATGTATTGTCTTTCATAGAAAATAAGCCTACCTACAGTGATCCCGATCTGAACACCAACTGGGAACCGGATTGGTACGATAAATACGTACCTAAGTTAAATTTTGATGAGCATAAATCCATTATTGAAGCTGAAGCGAACTATTTTCAGGATGTTAACTACATAAAGTGGGGTTTTGAGCGAGTTGTCGGAGAATTTCCACCAGATTGGATCAGGTTTCTGATTTTCAGCAGCACTCCTGACTACAGTGATCTTCAGGATGTTCTTAAGCTTAGTGCTAAAGAGATCTCTCATATGGGACACCAAGCAGAGCAGATGATTCTGCAGTGTACCATTGGTGGACGAAATTGCTCGGTTACGTAAGTGAAAAAAATAAAGTATTCAAATTTAAACAGAAGGATACAATTTCAAGTTAATGAAAATCAATGTCGGAGGAAGAAAAATCACAAAAACTACGTATTTATTTGTTTATTTCAAGAGCGAGTCAGGTTTGACACAGCAGGTTTACGTTATCCAAATGCTGTGGCGTCCCTACATCAGACGATGATTATTAGAATGGTAGAAATAAGACTTTGAGTCAAACAAATTGCAATAGTTTGTTTTTTTTTGCGTGATCCTGTTCATTATGTGGTTCAGAATAACTTAATAACATTAAATCTACCCTGACCAGCCAATCGGAAAGTACTAATTTGCATGAATTCAAAATGGCCGCATTTTGAAAATTTGATGATCAAGTAGAAGTACATATAAATGTATTAAGGACAGATAGAAACATGACCATAAAGAACCCAAGTCCATACATATTTTACAGTTTGATCTTTTGGGTCATCGAACATTTGATGCTAAATATCTCCCTAACCATCAATATTTATGTATATAAATGTTTTAAGGACAGATAGAAACATGACCATAAATAACCCAAATACCACAGTTATTTTACGGTTTGACCTCTTGGAAATATGGGTCAAGGTCATGAAATTGTTGATGCTCAATATCTCTCTAACAATCAAAAATATATAAATGTATTCAAGACAGATAAAAACATGACCATAAAAACAAATACCACATTTATTTTACAGTTTGAATTCTTGAAGTCATGGGTCAAAAGTCATGAAAATTTTAAAGCTCAATATCTATGTAACCATCAATTTTTATCGATATAAATGTATTCAGGACAAATAGAAACATAACAACAAAGGTCCCATATAACACATTTGCTTTAACCATTGGATTTCTCAGGTCGAATGGGTTAAAAGTCATTGAACTTTGCTGCTCCACATTGAACCAAAATAACATTAAATTATAAAATGCCATTATAATAAGAAACTGAACATAGACGTACACTATGAAGATCATTCATTCAATTCAATAACATTTATTTCGACTAATAAACCTAATAAACATTTAACGTTTGCGGTACACAACGTATGTAGTTGTAAGCCACTCAACGTTTCGATCGATGTGCTTCGATCGTCCTCAGACTCCCACTCATACTAACACTCCCACTCCTGAGGAC
>JAOTQE010032476.1:0-10255 GCA_025631205.1 Nesometra sesokonis
ACGCTTGGTAACAACATGGCTTCTAATTGCGCGTAAATAGAAGTTGGCCAAACTCTCTCTATATACGGCTCTGGCATGAAAGAGAACTGCAATAAATACCCAAGCTTAGTACACGGGGATCCTAACAACTTACTTCACAAAAGCAATGTCTCACCGTTGTGTTTATCGCTGATAAGCCTATAAGTGTCTCCAGAAATTCCCATGATGTTGAAGCAAACGTATAGATCTGACTGAGGTACATTCACCATAAAGTGGGGATCTCCATCAGCTAATATGAAAAATAAATTATATGTATTTTTAGAGTTAATATGTTTAATTCGTTTAATACAATAAATATGGTAACATTTTCAACAATAAAATACATTTAAAAATAAAAATAACATGTTAATGTTATTGTCCTACATTTCATAGGATTTTGATTCGTTTTATTTTATCTGATAGTGATTTTGGGGATTCCACAGTTTCTTACATAAGTTTCTTTAGGTAGTTGTCAGTGGCATCAATGGGCTTCCAAACTTCTACACGGAATTTTGTGATTCATTAATTACGCAAATTTATGCAAATTTATTCAAAATTTACAAAAAACGCTACTTCTACTTCTGTCACATAATTATAAAATTGTTAATTATGCTAATTATTTATGCTTAATTAACCAGAATTAACGACAAATGCTATTTCAACATTTCACATCAAGACGGAAGACAATCAAGAAATAAATTTATCTTATTTGTGTACATCAATCCATTGATTTAGTTCAGTCGGTTTAGCTGGTGGAAACCAATGTGCTGTCCACTCACTTGTCCATGGTTCAATTCAACATCCGCCACTCTCCTTGTGTTTCGGCTTGCGCACCGTCTTTCGGATGAGACGTTAAGCCGTTGGTTGGTACAAAATTACGCACCACGTAATCTAACTTTATTTTAAACGAATATTATTGTATTATAAAAGTAATTTTGACTTACCAAATGAATATCCTGTAAAATTAGAAAAAAAATAATAAAATGTTAAACGGTGTTATCAACCTCGGTGTAGTTTATGTGTTAGCTATTTCGATTTAACCTGTATGGAAAGTTCTAATAATAAAACGTCCTTTTAAGAATGTCATTTTGTTTTTCATATGATCGTGTAAGGGGAGTAATTGACTCAGTATCATCTTTGTCTGTGGTCAGTGCAGGGACGGATTTAAGAGGGAGGGGGTGATGGACGGGCCGCCCTCTCCCTTTCGGGAAGTAAAATATTAAAATGATTAGCATTGTTTAGAAAACGAAAATATTCAGCAAAAGTTGGTCCCGGGGAGCATGCCCCCGGACCCCTCTAAAACTTTGACTCTCTACTGGCCCCCTTTGATTAAAATGGTTAGGTTTCGACTTTTTACAACTCCAATTGAATCACAGATTAAAAGCCCGATGGTACACAGACTGGGTTGAATAGAGAACTATGTTTTGTAAGCAAGATTCATGTGCTAAACGTAACAGTAGAGAAAATCCGACTAAGATCGGAAAAATCAATCAAATAACCACTAGGATTAAGCCCTCATCTGCAGACGGATCCGTTTCTGGGTCTATCCTTCGTCAGTACAGCTTTAGGGCTAAACTAGGAATGATAACCGTATAGCCAAATCGTAGGTTTTTATAACGTTGGCCAGATATATGCAAATTTCAGGGAGTGCTATTCATAGTTATCAAGTTTGACAGGTTTAATTAATTCTAATTAATAACTAATCGTAGGTAGTGAAAAAGGATATATGAATATATCCCACTGGTTTAGAGTGGGATACCAATGAAGAAGTACAATATACACTTTAAAGTTGCTCTTTCGAAGGTCTTTTAACACAGTAAAGGATAAGGTCGCTAATTCAGTGTATTGTGAAACCAGTGCCGTGTCTCTAAAAAATGTTACAGTATAACATCAAGTGATTCACTAGTAGTAGTTGTACATTTAGGTCTTATTAATATAAAAATACATATAGGCCTAACTCACCATAAAAATTTCTACTCTTCTGATGTTTCATCAAGAAGTTTGGCGTCGAACCTGTCGTAGATGACAAATGATAAATACATTTAAATTAAAAAAAAAATAAAAAGATAGGTGTGTATTAATATTTTTTTAAAACACCTGTTGGCCACTATTTAGGTCCTTGTCCATTATAGTTTTTTTTACTCCTATCTTGTTTTGTCTTGTATTATGTTAAGTAAAACTAAACCTGAAAATTATTTTAAATAAGTGCTTGTTGTGATATTTTAATTTAATCGATTATACAATATAAAGCAATAGGTAGATTTTAGAAATGAAATTCATCAACATAAGAAAACGAAGAACTAACATTAATATCAATATCTATTATTTTGTAAAATAAAATGTGTGGCAGATCTTATTTTATGTTAAAATAATTGGGGTTAGTCATCGAAACACACCAAGTAGTCGCACAGGAAGTTATTGAGAAATAAGCAAATAAACAGCAGGAAATATAAACAAATAAAAAAGGAAATTTGTGTATATTTTGCCCAATAACTTCAGTTCTAGATGTCCGCTTTTGATGGTTGACCCCCTCATGTAAAGCTTGCAAAAAGTATAATAAGGTTTTAACAATAACTCAATTTTCAATTTCCTACAACTTGGTGGTTTTGCCGTGTCACGCCTCAATTTGTTTTAGATGGGTCTCTTTTAAAGGTAGTTTTAAGATAAGCTTTATATACAGCGACTTACCTACAGGGTTTTGTGCTGGTACAGCCATTCTACCACCGTAACTTCCACCTACGATACAAAAATATAATTCTTATAGGTTGTGACTAACAATAAGTTACTTAGATAAAGTAGAAATACAGATATTTATCTAGTCCACTGGCGCAATGTATGAAATAGTAAGCCTCTAGATGCTCATCCAAAGCATCTTGAAGTATCTTGGTTTGTGTAGGTTCGTTGGTTTTTGTTTGAATTGTTCTCATTCACACATATACATAATTGAACGCGTGAAAGAGCTCATAAAAACTCTGACGGTTTTTGGGGCTGCAACAAAGTTGTCTTTATTTGGAGGAAGACTTGTATTTTACAGATATTGTCTTTAATTGGAAAGAATCCTGTTTTTTTTAATGAAAATAATATATTTTTTATCTTCTTCTGCCCCTAAAAGCCTTGTCAATAAATTCGAATGCAGTTTCATTTCCTGATAACAGCTTTCGTAGCAGTCGAAACCTTAAAATTCCGACGACTCCCCAGGGATTAGAACTAAATTAATATTCTTCATTATACATGTTGTATCGTGAGCATATCACTCTTATTGTAATGTCGCGTTTTATATCAGTTAGTAAATTAAACAAGAAGAAACGAGAAACATTGATATAACGTTTAAAAAATGCCTTACTTGTACTACTTGCAACGGGTGGGTCTGATTCTTCTTCTGTTGGCTTTAATGTCTCCACATATTCAGGTTTTTCTTCATCTGGTTTGACAACGACTAGAGATGTCAGAGGAGTAACAAAGTGATACTCGAGAGACAGCTGCAGAGCCTGGTCTTTCAGTATATTTTTTTCAGTATCATTGTTGCTGATACTACGACGTTGAAGAAATTCTTTAATCGATAAGTAAGCCCATAGACGCTGGGCGAAATCATCCACTGCATATTTGTGAAGCGCCTGCTCTGGCACCTAATAGCAAAAATAATAAAAAAAAAACTTTTTAACTCAGACGAAGTTATAAAAAAAATACTCACATAGGTGTATCGCAAACATATACCAAATCGACCCTCTGCAATAGGTTTACTCGTGGCTAAACTGTTTTATGTTAAAAATTAGTGAATAGAATAGCTATCCCAAACCCGACTACACATGAAACAAAATATCCTCCTAAACCGGATGTTTTTAAGGTCTTAAAACTCAGTATTGGCTTAGGTAAACTTGACAATCCCTATAATTATTAAGACTCTGAAAACAGAAGAACATAAACATTTCAACCATGTGGTAGCTGGTTTTGAAAGTGTTAGTTAAAGCAGATACAGTAAACGCAAAGAAATCATTTTTTTCAGATCCTTACGGAGCTTATTCCCAGTTTCATTTACTTGAAGCGGATTAGGGTCTGTACTCCCCTGGATTGGAAGCCTGGCAATTGCCAGTTATTTCCCAGCAATTTGCCGAAACCAATTGTACAGCTTTGTAAAATCGATATAATTAAATTACCTACCTCAGTGTCGATTGTAAGTGGAAATTCGATAGCAACGTCGACAGAGTTTGCAGCAATTGTCATCTCAAGAACTTCATTGGGTATGTCCGTTTCTTTTATCTTTCCTGTCACAACAAGCTCCGTACCTTTAAAGTAATTTGGAAAGGTCGTCTGAGTTAGACTGTTCGTCTCCACAAGTTCTTCTGGATATTTAAAGACAACGTTATAAAGAAGAGGTGTTGCAACCTCATCAAAGAACCCTTCCAACTGTAAACTTGCCTGTGAGTCGTCGTAAATCTTTCGTGCTAGGCCCCGATTTCGTAGTGCTAACTTCTCCAGAAAGTTGTAATCTACATTTTCGCCAAACCCAAGGTTAAAAAGAGAATATTTTCCGTCGATTGCCTTTTCTACGTTTTTCTCGATTAGGCTGAGCTCCGTTATACCAGACGTCGGCTGTCCGTCTGTTAGCATAATTATCATGGAAACACCATGTATGCTATCCTCTGTATTTTCCGTAAGCCTCTTCAATAGCTTAACACTATCTATCAGACCGTCGTGTAGATTTGTTCCTATAAAAGAAGATTTTCAATATTTTACAGTTGATCGTTTACATTATTTGGAGTATTATTGTCCTCCGTTAGGTTTAAATGGAAAGCCATATGTGGCAGAGCCAGGTATAAGTCAAAACATTGAAAACTGAGTTATGAATTATGAAACTACACATTATTATCTTTAACACGCAAAAATCAATTTCATGCGATGTTTTTTGCAAAGTTATGAAAAATCAAAGTTAGAACATTTAGAAGGTAAGTTTTGAGAAAACTGCATTTGAAAGTTGCTTATCAGTATACTGTGACTAAGCAGGGTCATTTTAAATTCAATTTTTAAACATTTCTTGATCATATATCAGTTGTTAATGTAGTATGAAAGTTGAATGTTTAAACTGTATACTTTTGAGGTACACAGAATATTGAAAAAAGCTGATCATGAAATGCTGTCTTTTCCGACCATATTGTATCAATTTGTATTGTGCTGCATTATGGTGTGATTACCGTCAAAAGAACATTTGATCTCTCTTGTATGCTACAATAATGTTTTGCGTAGAATTTTGAATGTTTCTAGAAACAGTAGTGCATGATGTTTGTCAATCATGGCGTTCCATTTTTTAATGAATATTTGCGAAAATCCGTTTACTGCTTCATGCAGCGTATGCTGAGTAGTAGCAATATATTCTCGTTGCATGTGTTTGCAAATGTATGCACTTAGATTCCAAGATGTATAACAGATGGAGAAGTATTTTGTATGTATACATCTACAATATTTCTCGTTAAATAGTTGTAATTTACTACTTATTTCTATTGAGATAGATAGTGTATAGTTGTTAGGGATCTTTGTCTTTTATTATTTTTTTTTTTTTGGCTCAGGCCGATGATAGATATGGACATGAATATCCGAAATAAAGAATAAAATGAATTATCTTGTTTCTGCCTATTGTGAAAAACTAGCTTTGCGACTTATGCCTGGTTTGTCTTGACTTCCGCATACTATACACCTTACTTGGGAGGTTTTATAACTTAACAAAATACAATAAGGAAACTGATACGTCACAATTTGCAGGGGCGGATCCAGACTTTTAGAAAAGGGGGCGGAAGGGGGTCCGGTAGAGAGTCAATGTTTTAGGGGGTGGGGGGTCCGGGTGCATGCTCCCCCGCGAAATGTTGGTCTTTAGATGTCTGGAAATGGCCTCAGGTGGGTCATAAGGGTTCAATTCTTGCTGAATATTTTCGTTTTATAGATACTTTTAATAATATTGATGTATTTTTACTATATTTTACTCTCCGAAAGGGATGCCGGGGCTGCCCCCACTCTTAAATCCGCCCCTGCTTTTCTTTTTAATAAGTTGATTTGTATTCAAAATATATGCAATGTTAAACGAATAATTGATACTTTTTGTCAAACTGAGTGTGATAGATATTTAATATTTTTTAGTCCTAAATGTTACTAAATATGGCGTATACGCCGTTTCCATTGTCGTATTTCGTAGAGTTGCGAAACCTCTTAATTGTTTATCTCTAAAATAAAGCATCGAGGTTAATTCGATTTGTGTTAAGGGTAACGGATAACACGTAACTACAATACGTTGGTAATGAAATTAAGACACATTAGTTTTAAGTGTAATGAATATAACTTAAATTTGGATTCAGTTGAAATTATGTGTAATACAATTCACGTATTATTCTCAACTTTAATTGATTTAAACTGTGTTAGGTTTTGTAGAAAGCCAGTATATCAATTACACTCTACTTTTAATGCATCATATTTAATTTAAATTCATTTAAACTTTTAATGCAGTCCATCAATCTTAGTTGATTTTAATTGACGTTAAGTTTAATACGATTTTTACTTAAATATATCAAATTAATTCAAACTCCGATGTAATGTAATTGATTTCTCTAACCATAGTAGCCTAAAACAACAGTTTTGGATTTGACACCATTAAAACTGTGAATAAATAGATTCTCTTTTTGTTACACTTAGATCAGAATAACGGCTTATGATGCACAGACATCCAGTTACAGTATTACATATAATTCTTACCGTAGAGGGCGCTTAGAGACTTTACAAAAGTCTTCGCACGTTTGATATTTGTAGGATTGGCTTGTTGAAGGGTCGTTTTCCACTGTTCTATAATGTCAGTAAAAGTTACAATATTGAAGTAATCTATATCTCTCAGATCATCCAGAATTGTGTACATGGCTTCCTTGGTTTGCTGGATTTTACGTCCTGCCATCGAGCCACTGACGTCGATAACGAAGACGACATTTTTACGAACCACTGGTAGACCTTCTGGAGAGAAGTAATGTACAAAGTATCCATTGACAACCTGTAACAGAGCAGAAAATATATTATTTAACCATATTTAGAAATTGTACATATTAAAGGGACCGTTTAATGGCTCCCTCTTTGTCTTTCTTAAAAATCTTTCAGTCGTTACTTGTGCAAAGCGTCTCTTGGAGATTTGGCCAAGTCTTCCAATTTGTGGCTTCTTATCACGAATGTGGTTTCTGTCATCCGTTGAAGAGGTTTTTGCATTCTTACTACCTTTGTATTTTTTTACTCCAATTTTTTATATTTATTTAATTGGTTTTTTTTTTAATTTTTCTGCGTTTTCTGAATTTGTTTTACTTTGTATGCCTTGGTATAGGACGCGTATATAGAGAGACATGAATTAAACTTAATGGATTTTGGAAAAATAATAATGATCAATTTACCTGAAGCTGCCCTCCGCTTTTAGGATGGTTAACGTCATAGCGAATGACAAAATCTCCTACCATACCATCATCCGATTCTTGACGCTGTTCCTCGGCAGTTGGTTCATAGGATATGAATGCTCTTGTATCTCTACCTTTAAGTTTTACTTCACCAACATCGTTCTTTGTGATCTTATCTCCATTTTTCTCTGTCACCCAGCTTGTGTTTAATTCTGCTATTCCCTGACTCTCTAGGATGACTACTTGCAAGTCGATATGCTTTACAATCTACACATTTTATGAAAAATAAGTACTGTATTATAGTTTTAATAGCAAAATGTACTGAAAACTAGAAAGTAACGGACTCAACGTAATGGCCATTAAAGAATAACCAACAATACCCCTTAATATTAAGTACCAATATCAACTAATATAACATGCGTATTTTTATGATTAATACTAATAACAATATAATCTGAAAGACAGTTTCTCTTGCATTTGCAAAATGAACTGTTCCTTTTTATTTAATTAAAAAATAACTAATTTGTGTTAAGAAATGTGTTGACGACAACAATAATATCTTTGATATTGTAAACATCAAAATAAACGTCATAAATGTTTTTGTTTTTGCGTAATATACATGATTGTAGACAATGTGTTCCATTTGCTAACTTTGTCATTGTAGAGTCTTTAAATTGTCACTTAAAATAAAAAAACTCGTTATTTTACTATGACCAAAATTGTTTCAAGCCCGGTACACTCTTGCTGAGAAAACTGCCATGCCTGACACTTTGCTCTGTGTAAACTGTCATGCATGCAACTTGGCTCATCAATACATTTTTGGCGCAAACGCGTAAAACATTTTTGGCGAAGTGAAAGTTGTGAATATTTGATTGGTGACTAATAGTGCAATCAGCACGAGTTCAGTTCCTCTGCGCGTGCGCAGTTACAGAAATTGGCCAGCGCACACATGAGTAGTTCTAATGTTTTTGAGCAAATGGCCCGGCACGTCTCTTGGTTCAGCATCACCGTTTTGTCGCACACTGTCAGCAATGACAAAGGTAACATTATTTTGACGTGAGAGAGACTTGAAAAATTTGATTGGTGAAGGGAATAGTAGAATCAACGCGCTTCAATTCATTTTGTTATTATGCGCGTGCGCAATTAAATCAGTTAACGACCAACTTGGTCAGCTTTGTCGCACGAACTGTGAGCAAAAAAAGACGCACACTGTAAACAAAGTGTTTGAATCATGCTCATGTGCGAAGGGCTAGAGATCATCTTACAAAGCTTAGGTTCAGACAGCGCCACAACAAACCAAACGTATCGAACACGATAGACACTGTGTACGCGTATTGCATTGCTCACTAAAAAAAATATACACACTACGAGTATTTAGTAATAGTCCACATTTGGCCACTTTCTTAGAAACATCCCCCGGTGTGCGCGGGATTTAGATATTGGCATTTGTCGAAAATATAGAGTATGTTTTACCGACCTGGCCAGGACGAATACTGGTTCTGTGCTCAAAGTAGCCATTTTTACGTGCCAGCATTTCTTGGTAGATAAGTTCAAATGTTACGAAGTTTTTCTTGGCGACACTCACAGAAACTTGAAAATTATTGATCTTTTCCGACCTTTAGGGAAAAAATAAATGATATAAATTATGAGTAACGTTCAAAAGTATGAAAACCGTCATGGAATTAATTAGTTTCTCTGACACTTTCGTACAATTACTTTATAACACCTTGTTGCCTAAGCAACATAACAGGCAAAACAACACCTTATGCAAAAAATAGGTAACTTGGTTTATAATGAGCTAAAAATTTATACCTATAAATTGTGAATTAATAAATACATCATGGGATTGCATAACGTCTTTTGTAATGTACTAGTGTCTGTGTGTGGGGTGTTTGGGTGTGTGTTTTATGTTTACTATTTAAATTGTATGTTGCATACTAATATAAATGTATTTATGATCGTCGTCTTTGTTAAAAATAGTGAGAAATAAAACAGTGTATTACGTTTGTTTAACTTGGCCTGCACTTTGACCTCGATCCCTTGCTTCATCATATATCTTTTGAGCCTTTTCCTTTTCTTTGATTTCTGCTGGATAGACAACGCCGTCTATTTCCCTAAAGATTACAACAAGATAAATATTGTAGTTATATGTGTCTAAGTATCTATATACTTCTTTACGATCATTTGGCGACCATTACGGGTAACATACTATTACTTGTAATTTATTTAATAGTTATATGGTTTTAAACGTAGCATGCAATATCAGTGCTGCCTGTTGGTTATCCAATGCAGGGGCGATGGAACCTGTACGCCAGGTACGGAGGTTGCCTTTTCAATATGTTGCCATTAATTCGACAATTTTGCATTCTCAGTTCCACCCATCGATGAGGTTACCGACGACCCCTCGGCTGTACCAATTAGTAAAGGCATCCATTGTCTCTGCCATATGTTATTTTACTAGTTTCAGAGGCGGATTTAAGTAGTGGATCCGCTTTGGAGATTTTCGGTCTGTTTATTTTTCAGTCGTTCCAACTTTTGTTTTACATGGTTTTTCTAATATATGCTAGTTTATTTTATCGAGTGGAAACAATACAGAAATACATCACAAACCGCATATCAAAAGTCCTAAGAAATAGATTTTGTGGAACATACCTAATTGTATTAATTTATGCAAATTAGCTTGGAATTTAAAATATTTTATATCTCCGTAACTATTAGGGTTACTCTCATGCCATCCAATCAGCTGGACGTAATGTTCCCGGGACGCCGCCTAGCGGCGATATTCACGACAAAAACTTTTATGGAACTCTCTCAATCACTCTGGTAGC
>JAOTQE010032487.1:0-10255 GCA_025631205.1 Nesometra sesokonis
CTTTCAGAGTTCTTTTGTGCCTTTTATTGTCTGTTCTTTTGTGTTATACAATTATTTTTGTTCTTAACTCTGAAAGCGAAATAAAGTCAATCAATCAAATTTAGCCAATAAATAAATAGAGTACTCCCTTTGAAAAAAATAACAGCCTCCAACTAGTGTTAACATGGTAGATAATGGTAGTGAATGGGTAGTTCTAGGTAGTCAACATGGTTAACCCTTTAAAACTACCATTCACAAACATGACTAAAAACCCATAAATTTCTCAATTAACACAAGGTCATCTCCCCTCTCAAGGGAGACTATCAATGATGGTGTTACAATAGGAAATATATAGGAAAATACAGCAATTAATAGCGCTTCAGACTAATTAAAACTGACATCACAACTATCACTTAATCACCTTAAGGTACCAATAACACTACTGTCCTGCTAGGTAGATCTTCATAGCAATGTAACATGGTAGACCCACCTAGTTGGAGAGTGTTAATTTTTTCAAAGGGCTTGATCCTACATCCTTGTTATCCATTGTTTAAATAGGGAACATCATTCATGGCTCATGGCATCTTTTGAGGAATCCTCGAATTGGTCAATAAGCATACATCACCATTAGTGTTTTTCAAAGATAATATTAAATTACTAAAAATATGTTGAAGGTGAAAATCTTAAAATTTAAACCATAAATACACATTTACTCCTAATTCACTGATAAAAACCCAATGCCAATAAAACAATATTTTTCAACACTAAGAGGTAAACAAGTATAGGATAATTTGACTATAATTGGTACAGAAAGAATTCTAAAACATATCCCTGAATAGCATACCAAGGTGTTAATAGAAATCCTTATTTTCTTTGTAAAACCAAGCGGTATGACGTCGATGAAAGCTTTCGGTAATGTCGCAAATTATAATGTGCACTTTTGTTAACGGGAACTAACTAACGAGTCATCTCTTAGATAATGATAGGAAATGCTTAATGATAAGTTAAATAGATCGTAATACTCAGTGACCACGGTAACGTGTAGAACATAACAGGGTCACTGTCGCCTTTATGATGGCATCATCAGTTAAGCTGTCATCTTAAGGAAATTCTTGCATTAATAATCTGTAAATTTTATATTTACAGTATATATGTATAAAGAAATGTTTGGAATATTATAAAAAAAAACTAATATTTTTTTAACTGTTAAGAAAACAAGAATAATTATTTCATCGCAATTTTGTTTAGTTTTAATTTTAATCTGTTATTTGTGAATTTTAAAATTTATTTAAAACAAAATTATAAAAAATACAAAATAAAATAAAAAACAAGTATCAGTCTTGTTTGTGAAATACATACTGTAAAAACATTATCAACAAATCATTATTTTATGGACATATTATGTAAAATCCTTTTAAAAAAATAATTACAGTATTAACCTTAGCGACAAATGATTACATTATATACATTAAATTAACCTAATTTTTAAATTATTTTATCACTTTGTCGTAAGTGTGGTGTGTCTATAACAACATGTTTGTTTAAATGTTGCCAAAGAGGAAGCAAATTTCCAGTTTTATATTGGACAATAAAAGTTATCTTATCTTATCTGAAATCAGAAATGTTACTACAGCTATAAATGGCTCATTCCTTAAAAAATCTCCTAGTTACATTTTTTTATAATTTACCGGTTTATGACTTAATAATATATGATAATTATCTTCATAGTTTTTTTTTTTAGTTTTATTCTCAAGTGGAAAACACCTGAACTCTTTCAGGCTGGCCTAGATGATTCCTTTGATAATTCCCCATTGCTAAAGCTAGGCTATAGATCATGTGGTAGAGCCAAGCCAAATGAGACATAATTCGGAAAATTGAAAATCAAGTTTTTTATGGATTATAAAACTACACATTATTATCTTTAACATGCAAAAAAATCAGTTTCATACGATGTTTCCTTGCGAAGTTATGAACAGTCGAAGTTCAAACATTTAAAATGCAAGTTTTGAGAAAATTGTATTTGAAAATTGTTTATCAGTATACATTGAATATAAAGCAAGGTCGTTTTAAATTGCATTTTTCCAACATTTTTTTATCATATATCTGAAAATTGTTAAGGTAGTATGAAAGTTGAATGTATGAACTCTATATTTTTTAATAAAATAAAATTTGAAAAATATGACCATTCTTAAATTTTTGCATATTGTGGAAAACTAGCATTTGCGACTTATGTCTCATTTGGTTTGGCTCTGCCACATATGCGTGCGGATGTCACCTAGGCCTAGGCTATTTTTCCGGAGAAAGTGCTGCTTTTTCATGCAACATGCAAATCACAAATTAGCTCACCACTGGTTACTAGTTAATGGTAAATTCTAGTAGATTCTGTGCTTTATGGCCAAGCGGTTAAAGCAGGGGAACTGTGAACCATAGCAATAAAAACAACAATACGGGTTCGAGGTGTTGTTTGTGGTATTTTTTCTACTTGTATTTAATAGATTTTATATCTAATACCATTAATGTTTAGAGAGATTGAACATCAAAGTTTAATGAGTTTTGACTTAACTCTGTGGTCTTGAGAGCTGATGCAGTAAAATAAATGTATTATTTGGGTTCACTGTGGTAATATTTCTATTTGTCATTGCATCCTTAAAATTGATGCTTATGGGGCATTCAAATTTTCATGACCTTTGTACTGCCAACTCTCACACATCATGTGTGAGTCTCAAGCATTTGAGCCTACTTTGCACGACTCACACATACATACTTTTTCACGCATTAGCAGAATTCTCACTCATAAACAGTTATTTCAATAGATGAGACACATGAGACAAATTAGAGCTAAATAAAAAACGGCCCCCAAAACAGTGCTAATTTAGACAGGAACCGGCCAAAAAAAAAATGGTGAATTGAACTTTTTTTTTGCTTGTCAGACCAAAATTGTGGCCCAGTACTGGTGGCGGAAGATTTCATAACCTTTGACCCATGACCCCAAAAGGTCAAACTGTAAAATTATTTGGGTTCTTTATGGTCATGTTTCTATCTGTGCTTAATACATTTATATAATTAAAAATTGATGGTTAGAGAGATACTGAGCTTCAAAGTTTCAAATGGCGGCCATTTTGAATTTATGTAAATTAGTTACTTTCTGATTGGCTAATCAGGGTAGATTTTGGATATGTTATTCTGCAAAACTTAATGAACAGACTCCATCAATAAAACAAACTATTGCAGTTTGTTTATTCTCAATGCTTATTTTTCACCTATTTCTACTGGAATATATGGAAACATGTTTTTAAGAAAATCACCCACAAAGTAATAAATACTAAACATCTATGTAAAGGATACTTTCCCACATCAACCCTGACCTAAAAAGGGATCCGATACTTAAGTTAAAATGAATGTACAGTATTAACAACACTTCTCAAAAATTTGAACTTCTATCTAATATGGTGATCATCTCAATTTCACGGAACCTAGACATTTGTGTTGATACTTACAAATTACACAGAAATGTCATTACAGCTATTAAGTTGATAGGCAAATAGCCATGACTTTAGCGCCCTCTAGAGTCATTCAACTCATTTAAGTAATTAAATGTACAATTATGTACAACAAAGACAGAAAATCCGCTGTTCAAACAATTCTCCTGGAAATTCCATTCCGTCAATGGATCGGAACATAAAAGGTTCAATTATAAATCTACAAATTAAGCAAGACACACAAACGAGGATATAAAGAATGACATTGAATGACGGAAGGTACAAATGAAGGAGATGCCTTAGGAATGATTCAATTATCGCTTCCCTAGGGGGTACTATACAGTACATTGTACTAATAAGGGTCCCCAGCACATTTTAAAATGATATCAAATTAGCCACTTGGCCTAGAAATAGTGTTTATGTTTTTGGTTAAGGTGTAATGTGTTTGTCTTTGACATTAACTACTCACAGAAATTGATTTTAATTCTAAATTTCTTGCATAATAGTATAATACTGTTCACAAGGTGCATTCGCATGAAATTTTTTGTTGACCATATTTTGTCAAATTTATTCTAGTACTCAAAACATTTTTCACTCTCTAAAAAATAGAAATATTCTAACTACAAACATTTGCTGCAGTGAAAAACTGAAGAAACACAGTGTAAAGTCTGGCATATGAATTTGGTAAAAGTATGAAATTTCGCAGGCGTACATCATTCACTTTATGTTCCAAGTAAATAAATGATATTAACAGAGCTTAACGTGATGGATTGAATTGTTACCAGTTCGTAGAGTATCTTCCCTTTGAATTTCTATTAAGAACAGCTGAGCCAATTCTTGTTACCAGATTACATTATTAAAGAAGACTGATGATTCGGTGAACTTTCTGTGGATAGATAACTACAGTCAACCTTCTCATTTACGAACTTCTCGTTTACAAACCTCCTATTTTACAAACACTATTCTGTCAATGATGTCAGTAAAATACTGATGTAATTATTCGATAATTTTTTCGTTTGATATTTTTTTTTCCATATTTTATTCCTCTTAGTTCATTTAAACAAATTTGTTTAACAACCAAAAGCACAAAATAAACACAAATAAGTGTTTTGGAGGCCTTACTTGATCAGTTTTCATGAACCTTCTCATTTACGAACTTTCTTATTTACAAACACCTTCCAGCCCAAGGGGTGTGTAAATGAGAAGGTCGACTGTATGCTACCAAAAAGATAGTGACATTTGGCCATGATAGTGTAATTGCTGTTAATTGGACTAACAACAATGTAGCAAGATTGAAAACCAGTGGACGTATATAACAAATGTTATAGGTTACCGGTATTGTACTAAAGCTCTCTCCAGACATTTGATTTGACAAAATAATTTGATATACCCATATATGGTAATGATACATCTATGTAAGGTCATGATGTGATGTCATCATGACCATATATAGGCAAATAAACATAAATTGTCAAAGATAATTTTATAGTTTAGACTAAACTTTACGTATAATTGTAATTATAAAAGTATGCAAAATCATCTAATGATCTTGGTAAGAAAGTGCAACAGTGTCAATTAAAAACAACTTTAAACAATTTTTTAAACATATCAAAAACAACAATAATCAAGACTAACTAGCTTTAATATATTAAAATCTTGCAGATTATTTGGTATATCAAAAACTTGTACATTATTTTTAAATAAAAAAAAAATGGTGGTGGTGGTGGCGACAGCGGGGGCAGCGGCGGCCGTAATATTTTTTATGGGCCACCTAATATATTTTTTTGTCATTGGGGTTATGTATACAGTAGAGAATTATTACGTTAGCGGAGATGCACTCTTGGAATCCTCTAGTTTTATTTAAGATGTAGTTATAGAAAGTAAACCTCTTAGCTACAGGGGCGGATCCAGGATCCGCCGAAAGGAGGGTACTTTTAAATTCCAGGTGGGCGTGGTTCTTAGGTTTTTCCTGACGAGCAAAAAAAAAAAAAAAAGGTTACTACCCCTATTTTTGCTATTGCTATTTTGGTGCTATAATAGGGGGTGGGGGGGCGCGCGCCGGTTACGCCCCGCCCCGCTAAATCCGTCCCTGAGCTACACAACCAGTTATTTTGCCCTGGATAATGCTGTAAATAAGTTATCTTCTAGGGCGTGGGGAATGGCTATATGAAATATTCATAAAAGTTCATGCCGAACTTTGTTTTAGAGTAAAATTTTGCTTAGTTTAATAGATTTTCCAATATTAGTATTAAATGTAAAACAAATCTTACCAATGATCGATCTTCTCCAATTGACAGTAACCTCGGTATATCGGAGTCGAGGGCGATGCCGAATGTTAGGCCACGGATTGGTTTGTAATGAGAGCGATGTTTACCAAGGTATGTCCACGGTTCTTCTGGATTACCTGGTTTGGCTTTATACACAGTTACACAAAAATTGGCATCCTAAAATAAAAGCAATAAAAATATAATTACAAGAGAGAAAAAACAATAAATAAAAAATAATAAAAGTAAAACAATATTTTGATAAAAACGTAAGTGGTGACAATCACAAGCTAAAGATTGGACAAGATTATTTTATATACAGTAGAACCTCCCGTAAGAGGACACCCTGGCTTACGGGAGGAGTCCACTTACAAGAATTTCAGCAGATAGAGGGCCAAAGTTGTAAAATTATGTATACATCCTTATGCCTCACATTTCACGGCCTTCTAAGCACAAATAAACTCCCAAATGTCTAGACACCGTTATTCTATTTTTTATTAAATATTGTTTATCATTTTTAGGATGGGTTCAGTAACATGATTCTCAACCATTACACCATAAGGATGATTTTATACAAAGAATTGTATCTGTTGTACAGAAAAATCATTAAATTTTCCAGGATGTCCGCTTATGACAGGTAAATTAAAATACAAAAAATCTAAATTTTAAGACAAAAGGTGTCCACATCCACTTACGGGAAGTGTCAACTTACGAAAGGTACCAAATGCACTGATAAGATACGAAGAACAAACTGTTCTTTGAATCAGTGTCCGTTATGGAAGGCACAGGGAGGTTCAACTGTGTTATAAATTATTATAATCAGTGGAGAAGATGGTGATGACAATTATGAAAATTAATGGGATGTTCTTGTCATGAAATATTATTTTGTCCTTTTCTCCTCCCAGTATCTCACAATGTTGTGAGCAATATGTGTAATGGACACTATGGTATTGTAAGGTGGTACATACCGCTGTAGCCATCCAGGCTGAATCATGCGAAAAGACACATGTGGTGACTGCATCAGAGGAGTACGTGAATGGTTTTGGTATGTCATCCTCCAAGGTTAGGCTATCAAGCACACGTACACAGCCATTTGTAAAGCCAACACCTAGAAAACATAAAACATATTGTTATCCTGAAGTGGAGAGAGGGCATTGCAATGGGCTCCATCTGTGTATCTGTCCGTCTGTCTTTCTGTCCTTCTGCGTCCATATCTCAAAAACTATTGGGCCGATTTACTTGAAACTTTCAGATGATGTCAGGACCAACCATATCTAGGTCCTCCCGAAGTTTGGTGCTGATCCGCATTACCACAGGAATTCTGGATTATAAGCTATTTGATTTTGTGTCTACTGCCCTCTCTAGGTGATAAAACTAAAACTAGACAGCGATATTAAAAAGATTCCCTGATTTATCTTAAATAGAATAATGAGTACTGAAACTCTCAAAAATGACAACTTAGGGTAATCTACAGTATTAGCTGCTGTTTTAAATTAACAAAAGATAACCTTTCTTGATCCTGATAACAGTAGTAGTGTTTTCCTTATCAATTTGAACTAAATTCTTAATCTAAATAAAATTAATTTCACCCTACAACCAAGTTTTACAGGTTAACAAGTTGTTTACTGTATATTTTTACGCTTATGCAGGATATCAAAATTTACCTACTATTGTACAGTTTACAGTAATTGAAATTTCAGACATGTTGGATAGAAAAACATATGCACGGGTGTAATCATTTACGATTACCTTGTTAATGCTTTTGCTGCAAACCAAAGTACAAACTAAGAAAGTATAATGCATACTCCAAGCAATGAGATACACGCCATCATGACAGGATTCAATATTTCAACATAAATTATGTCATCATCAGGAATGATGTACAAGTACAGTACAAATGATGTAAAACTACATGTATAAGTTGAAGGTTTACTTCAAAGAAAAAAAGGAAAGATCATGCATTTTGTAAACACTAATTTGTAAATCCAAAACTTCGTGAACATAAAAAAAACCTGTGAAAACCAGAGACCACTTTTGGTCCACACATCAAACTGATGTTATACAGTATTCTACATTTTGTTTTCAGCAAACGGTTATAATTTCTACCAAGCATATGAAAAATCGCATATACTGGGTGGGCATAACAAAATTGCCTGTACTTTGACACTGGATATCTTCAAAATACTTTTTCATCACAATCTGTCCCTGCAATTTGTCATTGCAGATATTTGTCGTCCGTGAACAAATTGATTCTTCCATATTATGAAAATATTTTTTTCCGAGCAAACAGATTTGTGTTGATATCCACTGCACAGCTTCCCTTCTAGAATACCTGTTCTTTCAAATTTAATTTTCAAATTGTACTGGTAATGTACTGGTAAAGACTTTCAAATTTTTTTCTCTCTCCAACACTTTTATTGAAACATGTTGCTATCAATTTCTTGTCCACACCAGAACAAAAATATCTTGATTCAACGAAACTCATACTTAACTGGCAGAAGAGTGTCTTAGACACTAGTGCCAATTTTTTTTCGTATGATACTTGATTGATGCGTGTCATACAGGCTCATCGTGTGCTCTACTGATGACAACTGACGCGCGATATAATGTGGGTCACTGGAACGTGTGTTTTGGAAGCTATGTTTTTATTTTAAACCTGTATAAAAACTACTAGGGCTATGAACTTGTAAATTGGTTAATATAATACCAACATAATGTCATTTGAATGTGTAAAGTTTTAAATAGTTGACAATAGGATAGTGAAGCAATGCATCACCAAAGTACGGGCAATTTTTTTATGCCCACCCGATAATAGGTAAAACAGTTGGTTAACACTCTGTTGTATGAAACTGAAAGTTGTGAATTTGAATTGTGTCAATTGATATTTAATTTTGTTGCAGTTGGGGGTGCATTCTATTTGAGTTGTTTGATGAAACAAGCTGGAAAACATACTTTTTGGTTTATCTGTACTATTATTCCATGGTTTCCCAAATGAATACTAGGTACAGTACTTCGTGACCGATTCATGCTTTCTGCTTTTGCGTTTGTCATAGTTGACCATGCGTATGTAGACCTCTGGGGGCCTGGTTGCAGTCTAATATTGGAGGGGCCATGCACTCATAGATTCCACTTACAGGCGCGGATCCAAGGGGGGCCCAATGGACCCTGGCCCCCCACTTTTGAAGCCAAAAAAATACATTTTTTTGCACAATTTTGAATAAAACGGGCAAACACGCCCACCCGAATCTACGTTGACATGAAAGTGGGTCCCCCCTTTCGGTGGATCCGCCCCTGCACTCAGACTGAGTGCGTGAATTTTGTTCTCTATATATGTTATTTCTTTATATGTATACTGTTGTTTTTGTAGCTTAATCTTCTTTCACGGCCATTTTTCGCAACAAATATAACTATAGGCCTACAATACTAATGGGCAAGCCACTCTGGCTTCAGCACTGTATGCCCTGTTCTACTGGCTGTATTTCTTAGCTATTTGTTTACTAAATGTTTGAAACAATAATTATCATTATAATAATTAATGGTGATGACAATAGATAATCTCTTGATTATGCTAAAAAAATAACACCCAATCATAATAACGAAGACATTAATTGATCCTTCTAAAGTAATTAATGCAAATGTTAGGATAATATTTCTGTTAATTGGAAAACACTTATTAAACCTTAGGATGCGAAAATAAACTTGAATTAATTAGCTTATATTGTGAACCACTAATGCATTCATTAATGAGATATTGGTATCATCTTCCAAATTCAAGATCACCAGTTGTAGTAAGTGAATAGGCTTTATAGTTGCTGACCTTAAAATCCCAAAGCCTCTGGGCCAATTCCATTAACAGTCATCTAAAATCTACCTTGGCAAGCAAATGAGCCATCTACATGTAAAAATCAAGTTAGCAAAATCCATACATAACGCCCTAGGTCCGGAAACACTAACAAAATCTGTCCACTCCTTTAAACTAGTATGCCATCTCTTAACTTGGCTAAGTGCCAAAATCTACATAATTCGGTAGAAAAATGGGCTTGAAATAGTTTGAATAAGTGAGGTTAAGCAAATTATAGACATAGATATAGACAAAATAATGTTATTATGTTAATAATTCATTCTTTCATTTATCCTTCATTCATCTTTTTATTTCAGAATTTCACATCCATAGCAAACAAACAATGAACAATATTAACAAGCTTACGTAAACCTAACTAACCGCCGCCGGACACCAACCTGGTATTTCTGCACTTGGTTTCGGATCTAATAATTATGGGTACAAACGAATTAAAAATGAAGACAGGCAGGGAAAATGACAAAAGAGAAGATGCCAAAATGACCAAGACTATTACTACTAATGAATTACACTATTCCAATGATGGAACATTATAGATTTGCAAAGGGAATACTTTTTTAACAGCCAGAATAATGGAACTGGAACTAATATCCACACTCCGAAAGGTCCACTAATCAACTTCAAGTAAGAAAGTATAATGCATACTCCAAGCAATGAGATACATGCCATCGTGA
>JAOTQE010032498.1:0-10255 GCA_025631205.1 Nesometra sesokonis
GCCCCCCCCCCCCCCCAAAAAAAGCAATGCATTAGTTAATTACTGTTTTGAAGGTCTACTGTACCATCAAGTGAACTACTGAAAACACTAAGCCAACCATGTAGTAGTGTAGATCCCTTTATGTTTGCACGCCCTTAATTTTCGCGAATTTCGCAATGACTTGACGATTGCAAAAAATAAAGGCCGTGAAAATCTCAAAGAAAAATATAGGAATTTACCATGTGTAGGTGGAGGTCGCGCGCGAAGGCCGATACAGGCATAGCCAGGCTGAGAAGATTATCTAAAAAGGTTTATTTTGTGAAAATAATAATTTTGCCACTATTCCAATATAGATATAATGTAACTATCATAATAATTTGGGTTTTAAAATCACTCTCTTCTTCGGCTAAAAATATCATAGTTGAAGGCAAAGTTCGAAACATTTTCCACAAACTTTAAATTACCGGAGGCTGCCTATTTTTTATAATCTAGGTGTCACTATATACTTCCGGGTTGAATGCTTCTCACAGTAACTGCATGTTCATTACTTATAAATTGAAAAATAATTTTCAAAATAAATTACCGATGAGAATAAGACTGAAAATCCAGTTTTTTTGAACGACATTTCTTATCAATTGTCAATAAACCATCGTAGCCTAATAGAGGGTAGTAATTCTATGTGGCAATGGGTGAATAAAATCATGGAAATTGTCAAGTGAAAACGGCTTAGGCCTAAGCCTGGAGCCAGAGTAGGCTCACGGTCATGATTCTAGCCTAGGCCAAGTACTGTAACCGTGAGGTAGGTGAATCTGGGGCCTATTAAACATTGTTTCTCATGGATAAGCACTTTAGTAAACCAATAAACAATAGCAATTACTCCCACTACTAATAACTTACAGCGAAAGCTTTACTGAAGTCCAGCATGCCTTCTCCAGCACCAGAAGGTAGGTCATCGATGTGAAAGACCTTCTCTCTGCTGTCTTTCTTTCGGCCTATTGCTTGATTCACAGACATTGCCGAAATTGTCTTAGGATTCTTAAACTGCCACACATAGAATGCTTCCTTCGATGTAGCAATGATGTGTGTTTTTGTTAAAGCAACGAATTGAGGGTCTAAAATAGAAGAAATCACAAATAATAAGGACTGTTTTAATAACACAACCTAAAAATTGTATTTGTTATAATTTTTGAAGGGGCCATAGCTTAAAGTTCATCAAATCTTGGTGAATTCAGCCTCTGCCTACTATTTTCATTTGTGGAAAAAAGTAAAGCAGGGATGTAATTATGCTAAGCAGAGGTGGGTGGAGCCACTCATCCTAAAAATTTTCCACTCACCCACCTTATTTTAAGAGATTCCACACAGCCTAAATTTCAACCTACCACCTAACAAAGCCTCTCAAAAAGGTAAAATCCTGTTTATAATCATCACCCACCCTTACATTGTTGTTGGCCATAGCTGTATTTTTCTAGCTACATCCCCAGGGCCGGATCTAGGATCCACCAAAAGGGGGTGTGCACTTTTCTAGGTCAGGGTGGGCATGGTCCCCGGTTTATTCTGATGCCAAAGGAAAAATGAAAAAAGAAGGTTATTTTCCCATTTTGTTGCTCTGGTACCCTGTTTTATCACCTTTGTATGTCTATTTAGGGTTTTTATGGTGAATTTTGGACCAAGTGCCTCTATTATAAGATGGGCCGCAACATCATTTTGGCGATAATAGGGGGGGGGGGGGGCTAAATCCGCCACTGATCCCTGATTATAAAGTACCATAAAAAAAGAGTGAAATCATGTATTGGTATACAGTCAACTTGTCAAATCCAAAATGGCATTGAAAAAGACTTAAGGCATTTGACTTGATTTGAGATTTTTAATGAAAATAGAAAACATATCAATCTGGTATAAAAAACAAATTTTACTTAAAATTGATTTGACTTAGGCAAGTTTAACCATATTTATATATTTTATTTTTATTGCATATGGACAGAGTGGGATTGATTTAAGTCATATTCATTATAATTAAAAATAAAAAAATATACAATAGAGCAAAATCTTACCTATATCAATATACTTGGAATCTAATGGTGTTCCGATAGAATTGCACAAGACCAATACGTACTAAAAAATTCAATTAGAGATTTTTTCGAGGTTATAATGTTGTAATGTGTTATATATCACTTTATACAGTGCCTCAGAGTGTTCTCCCCATTATTATGCCAATTACTGGCACTTTTTGCTCCATGACATAAATCAGTACATTGACACTGTCTACAAAGGTCTAAGTCTCTGGGATTGGCCTGGAATCTCCAGTAATTTTTTCTGCATCTCCTGGGCTCCCAGAATTCTCCAATTTTCTATCGGAATGTGTTTTTCTCCATGAAATTTTCACGTTTTGTAAAAGTTAAACAATTAGAACATAAATTGCCCTATGAAAAGGTTTATGCAAACAGGAGAAATGACTTCATGGAAGACAAACTGAAGGAAAAATAGCCAGTGCCTGGGGAAAAATCTCTCTGGATGAGATTAAAAACTTCTTCATGGAGAAAAACTTCGCACAGTTTGTGAGCAGCAGGACACATCAAGCATTTTTTGGAGCATGGAGTGATTAGTTAAACATACTTTCATTTCGGCACATCAATTTTCAACATGCATTTTTAAAATATTCACTGTAGCGGTATGACCTAAGGCCTTTAAACTTTGCTTAGACAATATCAAAAAATGTACTTTTAAATGCAAATTTTCAAGAAGTTAGTTTATTACATATGGGAGTAAGAGATGCTTGAAATTAGTGACTTTTTTTTGGGCCACTCGATATATATACTTTATTATTATATTACTCTCTGCAATTGCAACTAATATGTCCAGCCACCATTATTTATTACACAGTCTGTTTAACACCCAATTCAAAATTCTACCAAGAAATCAAATGCTTACACCTAAATCAAAAATATCAAAATCAAATGTACACAAAAATATCTGTCAAATCTGAGGGTTAGAATCAGTAACTATTACCATGCATAGTAGGGTGAAGTTAGTAACATTTACAACTTGTATTAAAAAGGTTTCAATACAGTAAATTAAAAACAACCATTGTAATTGCATTATACAAATTCATATCATTATTTTCAATGTGCTGATTACCTATAGAAATTAAGATCAAAATATAAAGTGAATTCATTTTTTAATCTATGATCTTGATGAAAAATCTAAACAGCATTTAATGAACTTATTTCATTATCATTTACTGAAAAAATGAAACTAAATTCCATGCAAGTGTGAATAATTGTTAGAAAACCGTCACCAAGGTGAAATGAATGGTTTACATTACGAGAGATGGAATTATAAAAACTATAGAATGGAAAATACATAAAAAAGGAATCAATTTATAATGTAGGATATTTAGTAAAGATTGATTTTCTTTGACAATGGCATAACCAGTATTAAAGGCCCATTCCAAAATTTTGTGTTGTCAAAAAATTAAAAAATTCTAAATGTTACGATTTTGTATTAAAATTTATGTTATGATATTACCTCAAAACATAAAAAATGCAAAGTATAGAAATTTTATTTTTGGGTTGATCCTAAAAATTAAAGTGGATGAAAGTATAATGCATACTCCACGATGAGATGTCACTATGGCGTGTATCTCATTGCTTGGAGTATGTATTATACTTTCTTGGATGAAAGTATAATGCATACTCCACGATGAAAGTATACTGCATACTCCACAATAAGATGTCACGATGGCGTGTATCTCATTACTTGGAGTATGCATTATACTTTCTTACTTAAAGTGGATGAATAAGCCTGAAAGAGTTTGATAACTATTAGCTTATTTCTACTTGAGAATATAGTTAAACAAGTACACAGGTAACTAAACATGTTTATTATTTTAGAAATAATAAACAGGTAAATTTCCAAAGAAATTAAATTTTGGTGGATTTTGGAAGGAATGTCCCTTCAAAACATTGAATAAATGTGATGACACTTATCTTGTTTTTGGAGTATGCATAAGAGAGCCTGGACACCAAATGTGAAAACAAATGTTTGTGTGTGTGTTCAGTTTGAGGCTCTACAATTGAGACAATGTTCTTTTTTCGTTAGCCATTCCGATCCAAATCGGATATGGTGTGAATCAGCCTGAAATCCAGTTTTCCACACCTAGTACCTTTTTGTTTTCTGACAGCCAATTGGCGAGAAAGAGATCTGTGATTCACCCAATGTCCTTTTTTTAATTTTTGTCCATTCCAAAGTTGGATTTAGTGCGAATGCACCTTTATACATTACATGAATTAGTGAACCATTGAGTTTGTGATTTTTTTCCATTCTATAGTTTTTGGTGATATCTACATGCATGCTGGTATAAAGTTGGAATTAATGTTGAAAGACTATACCTGGGTCATTTCATCTGCTTCCTGTGAAAAGGTCAAAGGTCAACATATAATAAACATGAAATGTCAATGAAATGAAATTTACTTTGATGTTTGTGTCTTACTACAGCAAAATTGTACAAAATGAGATAATCATTCTAACTGACTAAATCATTTTACCCTATGAATATTTCTACACAATTATTTAAAAAAAATCCTTTCCTGGGATTTGAAATTTAGCCATACAAAACTGCTATCTTTCCACCAGAATTTTAAACACTGTGGTCATTCGAGATTTTTTTTTTGTTAGGCTAAGTTTACTTTATTGTCTGTAATTTGATTTGATTTTGTGTTTCTTAGAATTTTAAGGATAACTTAAGTATCTGGGATAATTTTATACATTTAACCAAACAAACAAAATTATAGAAAGTAAAGAAAAAAGGCAACATGAAATTGGTTTCTGAGATTGTGAGTCAGTTGGGATTTATCATATTTATCAAATGTTGAAATGATTTTTAAATATCTAAACATTGTTGACAAATGTAACTCAAATAGGCACTTAATTTTGGGATAGATGGAGTTTCTGAAAATTTGAAATGAATTTTTGAACGATTTGTTTATCTAATGTGGTTCTGCCGAGAGAAGGATCGCACGATAAAGCTGAGGATGAGAGCTTGCATTACTACTGGCTGGTCAAATATGAAATGTTGTATGATTTAAAAACACAAATGTGAGGTTTTGTGACAAAATGAGTCGTGTTGTACGCCAGGTCATTTTGAGATATTCACAAAAATAGACAGAAAGGCATGATTTCACAAAAATGAGATTTTATGATTACAAATGTCCTGTTTATGTTTATAAACATGTTTTTGAACTACATTTTGTAAAGGCTGTTTTTCAAAATCAATGGAAAATACTTTCAATCATCAAACAGGAAGTCAACAGTTGTTTATCTTTAAAGTTGATTTTCTCCAAAGTGTGTTTTCATACACCTATGTTTTAAAATGATGTTTCTCTGGTTATATTGAAGCATTGAACCTCATTAAAAAAAAAACAATTTAAAGCCTATAATCTTCTTCTATATCAAAATACAACAATAACTCAATTTTCGTTTTCTGTATAGCACGACTCATTTTGTGGTGACACCTCACAAATATGAAATATTGTATGATTTAAAAACACAAAATGGGCTTCAGATCAACTACAGGCGAAAACCAAATTTGATGTGAACGGTGCTCTATTTCCCCCCTGAAAACATTCCCTTTTTCATAAAATTTGTTCCTGCCTCCAGTTCGGATCCTACCTCCAGATTGGATTCAGGCTCCAGATCATGCAGATCCGAGCTTCACACCGGATCTTGGATTGAATGTTGAAAATGATGAGTATAATTGGTAAAAGTAAAAAGGCAATACTGTATGTTAAACTTACATTTCCCATTCCCTCATCTGCCTTAGTTGCAAGCACGCAGTGATCTCCATAAGCAGTAACAGAAATTAAGTTACGAACATACTTGATGTGACGCTGAAATAACAAACACAAAAATTATGTTAGCATAAGTATTAACAGTAAATGGTTGAAAACATTTTAACATTGACAGGTTACACGGACGGTTATTTATTGCAGCGTGTCGTGCTGTTGCTAACATTGAGTTTACTGTGTTGAAACATGCGTTAGAGCCATGCAAAATTACACAATCCTTGTACTGTTGGAAAGATATAAGTGGCTTATCCATTTAAATCTTTGATTAAGGAGACTATACATCAAGATTACTATGAAAATATCACACTTTATCACTTGACTAAGACTACAGTCGATCTCATTTACAAACTTCTCATTTACGAACCTTCTATTTTACAAACACTATTCAGCCAGTTATCTCATTAAAATAATGGCTAATTATGTAATCATCCAATAATTTAAATGAAAATTATGTTGTATTTGCATTCCCCTTCAGCTAGTTTATTCAAACATAACATTACAAATATGAAGATAACTGAATAAACACAAGTAAGAGTTCTGCAAGCCTTATTTTATCAGTTTTAATGAGCCTTCTCATTTACGAAAATTCTCATTTACAAACACCTTCCACACCAAGGGGTGTGTAAATGAGAAATTTGACTGTAGATATAGGCTTACAGCTTTCTTTTGAGCAAGTTGAATGTCAGAACAGTTAAGGCGGGCCACTGTAATACACAACCTAAAAAATGGCATGGGTTTGCAACTGGCTTGTACATAGTTCTAAACTTGATGTAAAGTCTCTATGGGCAATGACTACAAACTATTGTCCCAGTGTACACACAATAATGCACATTAAAATATTAAGTAGGGTCAAGAGCAGAATTAAGGGGGGGGGGGGGGGCGGACCGGCTCCTACCGGAAAATTAAAATATTTTGCAATCAAAAGACAAAAATTTATCCCTTAACACACCCGAGGCGATTTCCGGACACCTAATCACCAAAATTTCCCAGGGGAGCATGCCCACGGACCACCCTAAAACTGTGGCTCCCTACCGGCCCCTCTTCTCTGCCCCCTTTTTTTTAAAGTCTGCATACTCCCCTGAGGGTGATACTTTGGTGTACTCTCCATACAACCCGTCATAGACAAATGAAGGCTTGCATCATTGTAGAAGTAAAAATAAAAGGTAACTCTTAGAAGAAAACAAGTTTATGAATATGCTCCAGCTGGGACACTTTCTCATATAGTGATATTCACTGCTTGAGAAATAATGGATATATATTTTTAAGAAAGGCATTGCAAAAATGTTAAAAAACATTAACTATAGAAATAAACACAATGCCATAGCTGATGGTAAAATCATACCTCATTGTTCTTGGTGTCCCAAAACACGATGCAATGCTCTGACCGCTCAGGCTTGGTGAAGGCATACACAACTGTATCCGAGCAATAGCCCCATTTGTAATCCGGACGTATGTTGGCAAAATAGATGAAGCTATCAACAGCTAGCGCGATGCGAAGGCCGCCTCCTTCCCACGAACAGGAAACCATTTCTTTACCAGGTACTTTTAAGGTTCTCAAGTGCTGTAGAAAACAAAAAATTTTTAATATCATGAGTATTATTAATATTGAATTAACCCTTTCACTGCTGGGTCCAAAAAATGTTGTTGAAGTCGTGTACGTGCCCTCTATTTTCTCTATCGCTTTTGAGATATTTGCAACCCTTTTTAGAAAATCCCATGCACTGTATGCATCCCCTATATTTTACTGTTTTTTTTTTCTTCCATATTTTTAACAATTTTAGAGAACAACATTGACTAGTGTCTAGTTTGTTATAGAATGATGAAATTAAGTCACACTTTTGATATTTTTATTCATCGTATGTATCTGCACCATGAATGATGATCCAGTGTAAAAAACCACATCCAAAAAGAATTTCTTTGAGAATAAATAGCTTTTTCATAGATTTGATGAAAACCGGGAAATCAAAAATGGCTGTCATGTATGACATTATAATTATGCAAATTACCAATTTTTTCCATCATACCATATGCCACCATCTTGCCCACCGTGACATGAAAAAAAAAGAATTCCGAAAAAATCTCTTTTAGTATTTTTTTGCCATTTATTTAAAAATTACTTATTTTCATTATAAACATTTGGGAACAACACTGCGCAGGAAAAGGATTAATATCTTAGGAAGTGGTAAATAAAGTCAAAATAAATGAACAAAACAAAGAATAATAAATAAATCAAATCAAAGAATCATTTAATCAATCAATCAGACAAATGAATCAGTAAAGTTCCATCCACTTTTATTTAACCACAGAGGCCCAGATAAACGCAAGGTTGTTCCTCGCTGTGCACATAAACATAATATTTACAAAATAAAATAAAAAGATAAAAAAAATATTTTGTACAGCAGCAATCAACCAATGAGACTGTTAGATAATGAAGGAGTGCAATTGCCAGGGGCGGTGGAATGTTTTTGAATTACTGGGGGACGAGGTTAAAAAATTATGCCCAGCTACCCCAGCCCGGTTAGATTTTGATGAGCTAAAAAAAAAAGAAAAATCGTTATTGCCTCTAAATTTGTACTTTCCTGGTCCCTGAAGGTGGTTTTCCAGGCCGCATTTAACGTATTTACATGCCGTTTTTGAATTGTGAATTTTGTAGTTGGAGTGACATTTCAGGGGGGACTATCCCCCCTGAATTATCACTAGGGGGACGCGTCCCCCTTTCCCCCTCTTCCGCCGCCCATGGCAATTGCAGCTTGCCAGTAAACATGTTTGCCTTCCAATCCTGAGGTCCTGGGTTCGGACCTGGCTGTACACTAGGTTCTTTTCCACAACCTAACAACAAGACTTCCTAAGTCTCATAATGAGACTTGATTTAGGAAGCATGATGTAGTTCTCATCCTACAGTAACACTCCCCAAGCCTAATAATGAGACTTGGTTTAGAAAGCATGATGTAGTTCTCATCCTACAGTAACAGCTCCACTCCCTAAGCCTCATAATGAGACTTGGTTTAGAAAGCATGATGTAGATCTCATCCTACAGAAACAGCAACACTCCACAAGCCTAATAATGAGACTTGGTTTAGAAAGCATGACGTAGTTCTCATTCAGTAAGTGGCAAGAAAACTCACTGTTGGATGTGATTGGATGAATGGATGTAGCAAAGTGTCAATCAGAGATGCAGTCAATCAGTCGGTCATTCAGCCAGTCCTTCACTCACTCAGTAAGTCAGCCAGTTACTTGGTCAAAAAGTCTCAGTAAGAAAAAAATAAAATCATACAATGACTACATTATTGCGAAAATGACAAATATCATTGTAATAATCTTACCTCTCCAAATGGTGTGTAGAATTGTACAACATTGATATCTTTATCTTGCTGTTGTGAACTCTTCTGAGAGCCAGCGATGGCTAGGGCAGAGCCTGCATGATTCCAGTGCATGGAAGCTACGGTCATACCAGTGTCTAACAATGTAGGATCTAATCAAAATAATAAATATAGTTAAGCTAGCAATTTAAATATCATTAACATGTGTAATAAATTAGAATCTTTTAATTAGACCATCATTATTAAAGACGCATTGAGCCATTGGTTCCATGTGTAACATGACTTATGTGCATGTTAAAAAATGCAGTACAATCTTTGAAAAAAGGTAAGGGATTATTTCCCGATGTACAGCCCAAGGGGGACCTCATTGGCAATATGTCCACTGTAGATTTTCGAAAAAAGGTAATCTTTGGTGTTTCACACTTCAGAGTAAATCAAATCAAACTAAAATGTAAAATTAAGCTTGACCATATCATAAAAATATATTATTTGATGATGATGATATATATGATTTGAACTTTTAGTAGGGTTGGATATGTATTCCAGCTGGCTTTTCGTGCCAAAATGGATTTTATTGGCCAACTTTATCAATCTTGGGGTGCTGATTTCAAAAAAATTAGGTGCCATTTTTTTCAATCACGTCTTCAGCCGCCATTTTGAATTTCAAAATGGCCGCCATGTAAATCTATATTTTTCCATATCTCGGCCTATAAACCATGTAGAACAACACTTTTTGTGTCTAAATATATGTTTATAATGTCAAGGAATACCATTATCCCATTTAGAATATGATCAAATGACGATTTTGGTCTCAAATTGGTCATTTATGTAATTTGGGGTCATTTGAGGACATAGTAGGTCTGATTATGTATTCCAGGTGGATTTTTGTGCCAAAATGGATTTTATTGGCTAACTTTATCAATCTTGGGGTGCTGATTTAAAAAATGTTAGGTGCCATTTTTTTCAATCACTTCTTCAGCCGCCATTTTGAATTTCAAAATGGCCGCCATGTAAATCTATATTTTTCCACATCTCAGCCTATAAACCATGTAGAACAACAATTTTTGTGTCTAAATATATGTTTATAATGTCAAGGAATACCATTATCCCATT
>JAOTQE010032509.1:0-10254 GCA_025631205.1 Nesometra sesokonis
TCCCAAGGCCATTGACTCCCTAAGACTTTACCTGGAGATACTGGATCTGTAGCACTCAATGCTGATGACTTCTTAGATATAGGTCCTTCACTCCTCTCCTTGTACTTTTTCTCACAATGTCCTAGACTCCCCAACTCTTATCTGGATATGTTGAACTTGTAGAACTCAATGCTGGTGACTTCAGTTATGAGTGAAAAGGTCTAGTCTTAGACATAGACTTCCACTCATTACATTTGTACTTTCTCTCCCAAGGCCCTTGACTACCCAACTCTTACCTTTAACTTGTAGAAATCAATGCTGATGACTCCAGTAATGAGTGAAAAAGTCTACTCTTTGACATACGCCTCCACTCATCACCTTTATACTTTCTCTCACAAGGCCCTTGACTCCCTAAGACTTACCTGGAGATACTGGACCTGCAGAACTCAATGCTAATGACTTCAGTGATGAGTGAAATGATCTAATCTTAATAGACATAGGCCTACACTCCTCACCTTTGTACTTTCTCTCCCAAGGCCCTTGACTCCCTAAGACTTACCTGGAGATACTGGACCTGTAGAACTCAATGCTAATGACTTTAGTGATGAGTGAAAAGGTTAAGGCTACGGTCACACTAGAGCCTCAAGCCTGGCTTGACTCACACAGCTGAGATTTTTGTAGTGTGACCTCGCATGGATTGACTTGTGCCTGGCTTGAAATATAGCTCAATCCAGATAACTCAATCGTGGTGCAGCACCCAGACTGACCCTTGACTTGGAATGACATTTTTCTTTGGAATGTGATCAATCAAAGCCATCAACACTGTTTCTTTGTTGACTGCAATGTATAGTTCTTCTCTTGGCTAATTTTGAAGGTCAATCCAACTGAAGTCAGATAGTGTGACCACCCAATAATTTCAAGCCTGGCTTGAAATCTCACCTGGCTTGAGTCAAGCCAGGCTTGAGGTCTTAATGTGACTGTAGCCCTAATCTTAGACATACATTTGTACCTTTTCTCACAATGCCCTTGATTTCTTAATTCTTACCTGGAGATGCTGGACTTGTGGAACTCAATGCTGATGACTTAAGTGATGATCGAAAAGAACCAGTCTTTGGTGTTCCTGGTGATGTATGCTTCTTTTTTCTCCTTGCTCCACTTCTGAAGTTGCTCCTTCTGAAATAGTTTGATCTTCTGATTGGTGAGTCTTTGCTTAAAGCTCCTTGGTTTTTGCTGTTGGATGGCTGGTTTCCCATGGCAATTAATGTCTATTTTGAAGAATTAGAAAAAAAACTATAACGGTAACAATGATTTTGGTAAGACTAACACAATGACAATGATGTGGCTAATGATGAAAACAGATACTGATGATGATAATGATGTTGATAATGATGATAATAAACTAGATGATAAAACTGATGATATATGATGATGATGATGATGATGATAATGATGATGATGATGATAATGCTAATAATTAGGATAATAATGATACCAATATGACACTAATGATGACAAAACACTGATGAATTTATGATGATAAATGAAGTTGATGCCTATGAGGATATTGAAGACAACAACAACAATGATGACAAGGACCACAATGATCCTAATTTTTTAAACAAATAATTGTCCTAAGAAAACAGAAAATAAAATATTTAAGCAGAGCCATTTTCACTATGGAGAAAGGTAAATATTTTAGGGCTAATAATGAACATCATGTTTTTAAAGCATTGCTGAAGTGTTATAACTCATAATAAAAATAACATGACTCAGTATTTACTAATTATTTACAAATCATTCTATGGTGCAGTAAAATCCTGTTCTAATGTTAATGAAATAAGGATGTTATTCCTGTAATGAATTAAAAAATAGATTGGCATAGTAGAATGCAAGCTGAGTGTTTATAATACCCTTTGCAAGAAGATTCATGTTACAACCATATGGACTGTAATAATTCAACTTAATGTACTGTTATTAAGAAGGTAATCTCCTTGAAATATATTGTATACAGATATTACTATTGTGATTCAACAGAGTACTTATAAGGATTATAGATCTGGTCCTATGGTTATATCATATCTGATTTATTGAAGTTTCAACAAAAATATTTTTGCTTGTTTATACTGTCCTTTGCTTCTTGTGTCCACACTATATCATTTTAAGGAACATTCATTGACTTAACAAAAACTAGATGTATGCTATTTAAAGCTCAATAGGTTTTTGACTCCAATTATGTAGAGCAGCAGGATCACATATGTATGTGTATCACAATATCATAACAATATATATAATATATATAAATATACAATATATAAAAATTAGTCAGGAATACAAAAATACCAGTTTGGCATGATTGTTGAGGAGCTATATAAAAAGGTCAAGTTTACCCATCACTGTTGTCCATTTTGCCAAGGTCTCTTTCCAGATTGCTCCACAAACACAGGTATTTGGTGTGTCCCTAATTGTGTTATTGGAAAGAGACATCATTATGATTTATATGTAGCAATCTGTATTAAACCTACCTTCGGACAACCAATATTTTACAATTAAAGCTATGCTTATCACATCTCTGTTAGCACCAATCATAGGCCTACCTTTATACCTTCAAACTTGTTCCCAGCCTTGCTTTACACACCCATCCCTCTCCAGACTGTTTCATGAACTTTAATCTATTCACCTGGCACCAATCTATATTCAAAGTTCTGGTTTACCAATTTCCATTGCTTTTATACTCTGTGTCCTTATATTATCTATTCACCTGGCAAAATCTATTCATCGCTGCTTTTACTCCATGTTTTCTTAATGAAAACAAAATCTTCAGACCAATTTCATAGATATTTATTCTATTTGCCTACCACAAACCTTACCTGCCTTCAGACTACAATTTTTTTACCCGCAGGTTTTATAACATAGTGTGTCCTTACAAAAGATAAACCGTATTTTACCAATATTATTCTATTTGCCTACCACAAACTGAACCTGCCTTCAGACTACCAACTTTTTAGCAGAGCTGTTTTTATAAATTTCATGTTTTTACAAGACAAAAATCTCCAGAATGTGTCATCAATATAATTCTAAAGTATTCACTTGTAAAAATCTAAGTCAGTCACCTATTTTCAGGTGACTGACTTATTACCAACCCTGTTTATACTCTGCATGGAGGTATAAGCCCTGTGAGTTACAAAAGACTAAATATTCCAGTATCTTCTAACAATAGGTCCTACTCCGTTTTTGTATTCCCATTAATATTCCATCAACTTTCTATAGTAGACCTATTCCATATTTACTAGTGCAAATCTGAAACTTACTTAATTCATCCATATACCAGACACATCAATATCACTAGGAAGTTAATATGAAACACAATTTTACAGACATATACAAATTTACCAACATATCAATATCGGTAGCAAGTTAATATTGAAACAACCAAGCCTTAGAGCCCTAATACTTCCCATTGATGTGTAAAGCCTTTTAAAGATATTAACAATATTACTCACCTGTATGTCAGTCAAAAGTAAATATCAGCCCCTAAGAAAACAATACCACCACGGTCCAGTTAATCTGCAGAATGTACATATAAACAACAATAACAGTTATGTAGGAATCTCTATCTAAATTTAAAATGCTAAATTTAGTCTATATAGTTTAACAACACCTAATACAATTGCAAAGTGTTATATAGTTTAAAGAGGCACAGTGTGGGAACACAACCTAATAATGCTGAACTTTGTTCAGATAAATTGAGGAAATATTGACTTTGATTCTTAACTACAGCATGTTCATATTTTATCAGTGATTGTAATAGATAAAAGGATGAACCTTAGTGCCACTCATTGCATGTCAATATTGATGTTCATATTGGTGTAGTATAGTAGAAGATCACTACAAATGTGGCAGTGCCAAACCAAATGAGACATAAGTCGCAAATGCTAGTTTCCCACAATAGGTAGAAAATTAAAAATGGTCAATTTTTTCAAATTTATTTTATTTTAAAAATATACAGTACATTCAACTTTCATACTACCTTAACAATTTTCATATATATGATCAAAAAATGTTTAAAAGATGCAATTTAAAATGACCTTGATGAATACTGATCAAAAATTTTCAAATGCAGTTTTGTCAAAACTTACATTTTAATTGTTCGAAATTTGATTGTTCATAACTTTGTAAGGAAACATCGTATGAAACTGATTTTTTTTGCATGTTAAAGATAATAATGTGTAGTTGTATAATCCATAAATAACACAATTTTGAATTTTTCGACTTATGTCTCATTTGGCTTGGCTCTGCCACAAATGAAGTGTTGTGAGCATGTGCAGATTCAAGAGCGGATTCAACAGGGTAAATGGCTAACTAAAACAAACTTCATTTAAGATTCTATGAGCATCAGCTAATTATACTAAGTCACTGATCCAAACGGTGCCATTAGAAAAGTACACACTTACCCTCTGCATTCAATTTTTCTTTTTAAAATAAGGTTTTCACAACACTAATTTGTAATAAATGTAAGTTTGACATTTGCCGTAATGTCAGTTATTGGGATCAAAAGCAGCAAAAAATATGAAAAATGGGTTAAAAAAACCTTTTTTTAACTGCCGTATAAAAATCTTCCCATTTTAACAACAAGTTTCAGAACTTCCTGCTTCTACAGTCAAACTTGCCAAGTTGAAGTTAAGGCTTCCTAAAAAAATTTGAAACAAAAATTTGACTTTTAACGACTATAGTGAATAGAAAACACAACAATTAGTCATGAAAAATAAGTTTGTCTTTGAAATAATTTGACTAACCCTTTGAAAAAAATAACACCCTCTAGACTATAATAGGTCTACTATGTTAAATTACTAGGGAGATCTACCTAGAACCACAGACAACTACCCAGTAAAGTACCCGGTAAAAATTACTGTCTGTTGATGTTATTAATGCCTTAAGGTTTATTCTAAATAATGGCTGTATTTTCCTATGTATACTTGTAGAGCATTGCTGACCATATCCTTGATAGTTTCCCTTGATATTTAGTTTTTATAGGGTTAACCCTGTTAACGACCTATATCTACCTTGTAACTACCATTATCTATCATGTTAACAGAGTTATTTTTTTCAAAGTGTACGCAGCTGACCTAGGCAAGTTTGACTGTTCATAAAATGTTCTGCTTGTATGGGTCTCTCCTTCCAGATCCCATCCCACCACCTCTACACATTCCTAGATCTACCACTGAGATTATCTGTCATGCTACCATTAGAACATTAGGAAGTTTTGTCAAATCTTATCACAAGGTATACTTGGACTAGTTTCCACTTGATTGCTTAGCTGTACGGTATATTCCTATCCTTTATAAACATTTAATGCGATAAGCCAGAGATATGGTTAATTCAAAATTACCCTACATTTCTTTGAAAATGTATGGTAAAACTGCTAAAACTCACTAATGGCAATGCACATAATGGAAGTCTAAATTGGCACTTGAAAACCCACGTTGAGCAAAAATAATGGTATTACAAGATTTACCAACTACTGTACTATGTAAAACAAATTAAAATGAACTAACCACAACCAGGATGCAAATCACCTTTGCAACACCACCTTCAGTATCTGCATTTGAAGAATTCAGGACAACATGTTCGTGCATGCTCTTTCCATGTACTTAAGTGCATGGAGCTAGTCTTGTATAGCACTTGTACCTCATTAGCATGACACACCCTTTGTAGAATTCTTTAACCACATGACTGAAAACTTCAAGGTTTTAATTATTAATGCCTGATTTTGTTTATCTTTGTTCATTATTATTATGAGTAGAATGGATTATTTCAATGGGCCATTTAGAATATGGCAAACTTTTTCAGTAGAATAGTTTGAACTAATTGAGAAAGCTGGATGTGATTAGGGTATACCTGTCAACTCTCGCGCGTAAAGCGCGAGTTTCATGCTAGGAGATCAATTTTGGACGCCTCATACATACAGTATATCAAATTGTCTGATGCATGAGAAGGATTCATAAAAAAGTGAATAAATTGGTTCTATATATATCTCAGAAACACTTAAAATAAGGTGTTAACTCCATAAATGATAACAATTTTCATGAAAAATCATGAAAAAGTACATTGAATACAACACAAAAGTTGCTACATGCGGCAAGTAAGCCGTAATATAAGGCAAACATTTTTTCCTTTTTTTTTCATTTTTTTAAAATTCTTGAATTTTTTTTTACTTCTGGGTAATGTTGTGTTGGAAGATGGAGGGGCGGAGGGGGAGATTAGAAAAATAAATAAATAAAAAAATAATAAACCATTTCATGGTTTCAACTGCGCATGTGCAAGATTGGAATGGATTGTATTCCATAGGTGTTTCCCAATGACTGAGAGTAAGGCCTTGGTAATAAGTGCTATATAAATGTCACATATTATTATTATTATTAAGGTCAAGTCATAGAACGACGCACTTTCAATAAGCTGCGCATCGTTTTATGACTTGAACTTAATCATGCACATATGCAGTTGAAGCCGTGAAATGGCTTATTGATTAATTTATCAAATTGCCTAAAAATTGAACTTTATACCTATTTTGGTGATTACAGTACCTCACTTTGATCTCACCTACGATGCAAGTCCAGATGTCCCAAGTTTTGAGAAGGGAAAAATCAGGGGATTTTATGTCAGCTGCTTTGTCGATCAAATTTTTGTATATGCAAATATGCGATGCGTCACAATAAAAACAGAACACAGAAAAAAGTACATAACAATATGTAAAAATATCTACATTATTGTATATAAATTGTATTTAAAAACACTGAGCCGAGCGCTCTTTTTTGAAGGGACAACTGATTTTGCTCCTATGGCTGGGCCAACTCTGAATATTTTTGGGATATACTTTTTTAGAAGAAAAATGTGTCTTTTCGGGAGGGCAGGAGATGACTCAAAAAAATCAGGAGACTCCCGCCATTTTCAGGAGACTTGGGACCTCTGCAAGTCATTTTGTGGTGAGACCTTGCATATTTTTTAGTAATTTTTGTATTGTAAAGCATTATACAACCTGATATATTGTAGATAGGAATATAAAGCTACTGTTTTAACTATTTAACTGGGTTAAAATGTGTAAGTTGTTTTCTATTGGCCAGTAGAAAGAGGAAAACAAAGTAGGTTCTTTTAGGCCTTTATCAATGACTATGACACAAATTACTTGTGAATAGCAAGCTTTATTTGCATATTGATCCACCTGTACATCAATAAATGTATACAACTTATGGTAAACTGGACAAATTCTTAGCATATCCTGCCAAATGCAGGTCTTCAAACAGGCTAAGTTTTTTTCTGTCGAACTCTATGAAAACAAATTACACATATATTTTTCACAATTCTTTGGGTTAAAATATGTATGCATTATAATCTAAAAGAAAACTGGTTCAAACTACAGAGAATACTCAAGTTTATAGATTGTTAAAGAGCAGCTTCACCCAGAAAAGTAATATTCATTATATGTTATGTAATTAATAAAAAATAAAAAGTATATTCAGTCCTATTAGGGAATTTTTAGGAATTTTTTTGCTCTTGAGTCTCATGAATTAAACAATATACATAAAAATAAACGCTAGATTTCATCCATATTCTTTTACACACAAAATAGCAAACTGGGTAAGTTTTTATTTTTCAATAAAAATGGCTACTTTACACTATATAAAAACATCTGAAATGAACAATTTTGGTAAAAACACACAAGAATAGTATTTCTCTATATATTTTTAGAATGACCGTTGATTTTTCAAAATTTATTCAAAATACCCCTCTTTCAGACAATTTGTATACAAAAGAATAGGGATTCTATCTTGTAATTTGAACTCTATCTCTATCCCCCACTTAGCAATTTTCGTCTATTTCACCAATAATTATTATAGGTAAAATGAATCGTAAAAATTCAGAAACAGGGCTGAATATACTTTTTATGATGAACTAAAACATACAAGAAAGATAATTTTTTGGGGTGAACCGGCCCTTTAACACATTTGATATTAGGCTTAAAAATCTTGTTGCCCAAACAAAACTTGGGTCAGTCGTTCAGTTAATCTTTTTTTTCTTATAGTAGGCACCTGTTACTAATTTTTCAATAACTTTCAACACCTCTAATATCTTACAGTTAAATTCTTGGATAACTAAGTATTTCTTAGAATTTTCAGATTACTTTCTTTATGTATTTCTTAGAGTTATAGCCTCATTTAGCACTCGACCATCATAGTCGAAAAAAATTTAAAGAAACCTTTACTAACAAGTTTATCATCACCAAGAACAGAAGGGGAGTGTCTCCATAGAACAGGATTGTTAAACTTTACATGCATGCATGCATGCACACACTCACATGCATACATTCATGTCAACTGGGGACTACCCTACGAAAACATCAACCAATAATATCATGTTTTTAATTAACTGTGTAGGCTCCAAACATTGTCTCGCACTGTGTAATTAAGGAACAAACATTGAACGGTATAGAACGCACACAATCGAGTGCATACAGTAGAAAACTTGATCTTACACAATTTTTCACAAATGTATGCCCAAGACTTGTAATTTGGTGACAATGCTCAAACTTTAAAGTCATGTTAAAACCATAGGGGAACAGGCGAATCTACGTTGACATGAAAGTGGGCCCCCCTTTCGGTGGATCCTGGATCCGCCCCTGGGGGAACCTCACTTGGGGAGGGGTGGGGGTGGTTATGTCCGCAAATTCTAAAATTGGGGATATCACGGTGTATCCTCTATTTGTAGGTGTATTCAACCAAATGTACTTGTTCAGCGCCCAAAACAAGTGAACCTACAGGCTCTCACTTCCAATGAACTTCTGTAAAATAATTTGATTTATGCTGCATACAGTAAGTCCTAGTATCTACTCAAGCCAAGGAAAGAAAAATGAAACTTAATCAACTGAAACAAAAATACGTAATTAAAATAATGATTGTCCGTCATAAATATTTCCATACAATTTTAAATAATGTGTAAATTACAGACTCCCAAGACCCGTTAATCAATCAACAGAATAAAAAAACCAGATAAACTTGCTATTAATTTAATTTTTGCAATTTGATTTACTATGGTATAAATTCAATCAGTGTTAATAATAATGTCTAGAGAATTTATGAGCAAATTCAATTAGAAATTGCAGCAGAATCTTGTGTATACTCGAAATATTTATCTAATTGGATGATAGCAAATCAACGATAATCTAAGCCTGCTACTGAAGAGGCAGGTGTTTACAAAAAGAATTTTCTATTTTTCAACGGAATAAATAATGAAGATGGTTGATTAATGGGACAATAGGAAATTAGAAATAATTTGCTACTCGTCTTCATAAATGTCAGCTAAATATCTAGATTTTCTTTGAAGAGGTTACGGTAAAAAAAAAATGGTGTCCTTAAGTATTAAGTGGTATCTCTCAAGGAACAGTTATCTCATCTCTGTTTTTACGCTAAGACCCATTTTCTCAATTCTTCCCTTTCCCACTCTCTTTTAACCTTCATATTTTTGTCATGTGAATCACTGAAATTACGGCAAGGTTGATGAAGCCGTGGAGAATGAAAGGAACTGCGATATTTCTATTTCTATAAAAGATGATAATAGTGTAAGCTCAATTAAAATAAATAGACATGTTAGACCTGTTAACAATAATGTAAGATCCGATAATTCTTTAACCAATGTAGGCAATGTGTTAAACATTTTTTACTGTAACATTAGAAGTATAAAAAACAAAATATTGGATTTTAATGCTAGGTTTTCTTCTTCTGATTATGATATAATTGCTTTAACCGAAACATGGTTGGATAACACCATATATGATAGCCAACTTTTAAATAATGATTATACTATTTTTAGAAGGGATAGAAATTCACATGGAGGTGGGGTGCTAATTGCATGTAAAACTTGCCTGAAGCCATCTGTATGCACAGAACTTATTGATAATGCACTTGAGTTAATTTGGGTAGAATGTCAAATGAATATAGGCAAGATTCTGGTTGGAGTTTTTTATAGACCTCCCTCTTCAAATGTACAATATTTTAATACTTTTATTGATAATTTAGATAAAATTCAAGATAAAGTTGGTTACTACAAACAGGTACTACTATTAGGTGATTTTAACATTCATATTGATTGGAATCTCTTGAATGGAAATAATGGTTTATCCTGTCAGGCAGGAAGTCTAGTAGATGGAACAATGGCAACAGGCCTGGTACAAATAATAAATCAGCCTTCTTATGTAACACACAATGGGGATGGTCACTTTTTGGA
>JAOTQE010032520.1:0-10254 GCA_025631205.1 Nesometra sesokonis
TGTGTCACTTTGCAAAATGATCGTAATTTTCAGTTCGTGTACAGGGGAATCCCCGGGTAAAGTCCCACCCCCCAATTGCGGCCCGATTTCACGTACAAGGGGGGTGGGATTATACCCAAGGAACTACGGTAAAAGTTCACATGTGTGGGATAAATCCAAGAAAAATGCTCGCTTTACGTAAATGAGTAAACCAAACTCACTCCCAATTTCAGATTCAAATTCATCAAATTTAGCAACTTCATTGTGCGGAACATTGAAAAACTGAATTCCAGGTATGTTGTTATACAGAATGACATAATTGCATCAATTGTGAGAATTGTGTCACTATATGGGCGTTTCAGGTTGGCTTTTGTTAATAGTCGTTTTACTGTTCCACCAATACTATCAAAGGTACTTTTTCCATTCGAGGTAGCAAAAAAATTCCATTCAGCTGCTACTCCAAAATCTTCTTTGTGAAAGCAAAGGTTGAGAGAATTATTTTTTATTTGTACTGACCAGCACAACAGTCTATAAAATAATGAATCATCTTCATACCTGGAAATTCTACCTGTAGATGGGGAATGACAGCATTTAAGAATGCAAAAACAGTGACAGTAGTGTGATCCTTAACATCACTAACTACACACAAATTTCTATGTTCAAGAGTCCCATCGTCAAGTCTGCGGTAAGCAACAAATGGGTGGAGAGTGGCCTGCATGTTTTCCCAGTGAAATGACTGGATTTCGTCCTGTACAACAAAAGTGTAGTTCTCTGCAAAATCACATTGCAAGATCACATCTTCAAGAACTTTCATTGAATTTTTTAAATTGTTTCATGTACCCATTTTGAGATTTAGCAGTGAAGCTGTCATGTTAACTTTAATACCTGAAGTGACAAAGTTTTCAATGAAAGCATTTTTTTTTCTATTATTATTGTTAATTTTGTTCTATCAGTGCTAACCCATTGCAAATATGTAATTTCTTCAACATTGGCCAGTTCTCAACAATTGTTAACCAAGCCATCACGACCAGGGCAATCTTTACAATGTCCCATCATGCAAATTTCATTTTCTATGGAGCATACACACAGATTCATAAAATCTTTTATAGATAATTTTAAACAAGCTTCCACCATCAATGTTGGATTCTGGTGGTGTTTACAAACACACACAGCATGTGTACCAGTGGCACCTGCAAGGACACACCACTCCGGCCGTAAGGCTACAAAGGTAGAGAACCCCACTTTTTGTTCTGGGAAGTTTTCGTTCCAGGCAGCATGAAGTTCATCCCAGGTTACATAAAACAAGATGCTTTTGATGTTTAATCTTGTTACCATCTCTGTCCCTACACTGACAGTGTCCTTCATGCCAGTACACATGCGGCTATATTTATTATTTTCATAGAATTCCTTAATTTTGTTTTGAAGCTCTTCATCCAATGATTTACCCTTGTTCTTCTCACATAATCCCAGTATGGCCTTATCTTTTTTTACTGTCCGACTTTTCTTAACCAGATAATTTGTTGCGCCAAACTCTTGCATTGTTCTTTCAATTATAAAGGGTCAGCATTTGTACATGTTCTTGGTAAGATTGTGAAGTTTGAAATTTCTTTCAATTCGCTCATCATTTTTCGGTACAGTCTTAGATCATGTTTATCTGAAGTAATAATCTCATCGTCAGATTCAGAATTGTCTAAGGAAACGTCATAATTAATTTCCAATTGCTTTTTTAAGGTTTTTGTTGCAGAAGAAAGTTTTTGTTTTCGTTTTATTCTTACTACTAGATGGCATGGACTGAAGTTTTAAGTGTTTCATTTAAGCTTGATAATGTTTCATTTAAATTTACACAAGAGTAATGTTTTTCTGGTGACGTTGAACTGGCGCTAGATTCATCATCCTGATTCATCTCATTCTCTGCGACAGATTCAATGTTTTTATGCTTTTTGAGTTTCATGAAACGGGCTACACATAACTTTTCACCTGGTACTATGGCATTGCATGGATTTTGTAGACATTTGTGCATACTCCAAGTTATGATGCGTAATGTTTTTGTGCGTGTATTGGATGGGTGGAGTCCAAATGGATCACAACATTTCGTTTTCAGTGTTAAAAATTTTGTGAGGAGTTCCTATTCATGATGTCCACAGATCAACCTAATTTTGTTCCTCATAAGTTTGCTTCGTAAGGCGAGTATATCAAGTTCGTCTGATTTCCATGATGATCTGAGAGTAACTTTTCTGCTGTGATAAAGCTGGTGGCATGGGTTTGCAATGGAATGGAAGCTACAATTATCCCTGTATGAAAACAAAATACTAAATTATACACAGTATCCACATTTTTCAAAAGTATTAGCCTAAGCAATTTGCGCCAACCTCTGTTTCTTGCCTAAAATATAGATGCTTACACAATATGTATGGTTCAAAGGGGTTTCTGAATCTGGGCTAGTGGTAGCTTATACTTAATAAAAATTAGAAATAAAATCGGTACTATTATCAACCACAGGCCAAAAAGTTAATCATCCCAGTGTCTCAAAACAACATTTTCCCACCAGTTGGTGCTCCTTACCCCAGGTTGTACCAACCATCTGCATTGAATTCTTTGACCTTCTATACCGACATTCAACTGCCCAAGATCATGCATTAGCTGCTGTTGTAGAATAGTTTGCCATGTGAGATACCTTCTCAGTTTTTCATTCCTTAACTATCGTCGACGGTTCCTACGAATTACAATTGCAAAACTAAAAATTATCAGCGCCATTACTTCGAAGTTATCCGAATCATAAAGGTCATTGTCAAAAATATTACAAATCACTTTATTCAATCAAACAAATAGTATAAAGAAAAACCTAGGCCAATGTTCATTAAAACTATTGCAAGGTATCGACGGTAACAAGAACAATTAAAACATTTACAAAATACTAACTTTCATAATTATCGTCAAGAAAAAAAAATGTTATATATTAAGTTCTAGAAGGGGAGGGTTTACACATGTTGACTCGGATTTGGAGTGGTAGATACTAAAAGATGATGTAATTGCCAGTCTTGATAAATTAATATTAAATTGCTTATGACTAATAGGTTTATTGCACAGTTTTAGGATATTCTTTAATCTTGCAGAGTTTTCTTTTGATAAATAATAATAATCATATTCCTTTGATCAACATCCAAAAAAAATCTAAAAATCAACGGCAACAACGACAGAAAAACAAGATTCATCTTGATTAATGTTAATTGCGTCTTCTTCGGATCTCCAAAACATTGCGGCGCTCTAGCCTCCTATTAAGCCTGAGCAGAGGTCAACCCAAACCTGAGGTTAATCCATGTAATGTGAACGCTGCAAATTTTCAACCTTGCTGAACATTTTAAATCAGACTGACTCAAGCCAGGCGCGAGGCTCTAGTTTGACCGTAGCCTTAGATTTTCGTCTGTTATTGATATTTATTTAAGCTGTCAAAACTACCTTATAGATCAATCTATTGAAATATCTTCAAAAGAAGTTTACTAGTTAATTATAGGGCTTTATATCTGTATTGGTTTCTTATATAAGCTGAAGCTTAGTACTGCATAACACTGTTCTAATTTTAATATGACTCATCTACTTGAATTCTTAGTATTTTGTACGTAGGGGGGCCATTTACCTTCCTTAAACTTTCATTGTTTGAAGGTCCTTAAGTCCTTCAGTGCCTCTGACAGTCTCGGAAAGCCTGCGCAACCTTGCGATGGTGTTGGTGGCATTTTCTTTCTTCATATTGCCCCATCTATGTATTGTAGATATGTCTGAAATATCTCAAGCATTGGCTCCAAGAGGCCAGTTCGTTTAATTAATAAAACTTAAAATTATACAATCATCATCTACATCATTTTAGAGATAACATTTGTTGCCGCACCTCCATCCTCTTAAAAAACACAAACAGTAATTGATATCTTAAAGCAATTTATTGTTCCTTGGTAGAGACTTTTTGTAGAATAAAGCAGCTAAAGTTGTGGAAAAGTGGTTTGCAACATATTCTATGGATCGAATCTCAGATTCAGCATCATTCTGCCAATTGGCTGGATTGAACCAGGCCATGTGATTATATAAGTCATTGTTTTGAGACTCAAACCTCCGGTCTATGCAATTTATGAGAGAAGGTAGTATTCTCTTTTTCAACCGGTCTCCATTAGCAAACACATCTTCATTTACTGCAGCAGCATCATGCCTAAAATGAATTTGCTCCATACTTAGTGTAAGCATGGTGTATTCACATTGTTGGCTTCTTCAGCCGGAAATCGGTTGCGGCGAATATCTCTTCCGGCAGGGAGGTAAGGGTCCGGCTCAAAAGTGAGCCATCACGGTTCGAGAAATCGACGATGTGAAGGCCCTCCCTGGGGCCATTGGCCAAAGTGGCCAGCCTTGGGCGGTGAAGGGGTAAGGCGTCCTGGATGACCAGGAGCACCTGGCCAGTCAGAGGGGGGTTGTCCCCGCGTGGATGACCGTATAAAGTGTATCCATGTCGCCCTCTCGGGCGATGGTAAAAGTCCCGGTGATATTGTTTACGGGGGTGGTTCTAAGGAGGGTATGGGTGCCCTCTGGCAGTGCCGGTATGGGCTCCTGTTCCATGTCTGTAGATGAGCTCATCGACATATCTGTGGGGATATAAATTGAAGAAACACAGCCATGGGGGTGGCGAGGTGGGGGAAGGGTGCAACTCACTATGGTGCACCTCGGAGTGTGCTCTAAAGGACGCTCCAATTTATCCAAGTCGTCATTGTAGAAATTTGTTATGGTGGTGGTTGTATTTCTACAAGTGACACGGGGCTATTATTCACACAGGTAGATATGTTACTAGGGGTGTGGGAAAGGTAACACGGATAGAGAAGGTATACAGGGGAAAATGGTCCCCAGCTAGATCTAGCTAACTAACCACATTATCGTACCGTACATATTATCACATCACTTACCTTATAATGTGCTGAAAGTAAGTCTCTGACGACAATGTACAGTAATGATGCAATGCTCGATGATATCTCAAGTTGTGGTTAGCTCTCTAGGTGTAGATTTCTAACTGGTTATGTTCTGGACCCAGCAGACAGCTGGGACCCTCGTTCCAGTTTGGTGGTTTGTGGCTCCACCCACTTTCTGTTGCTTCAGCCAATAAGCGCCATCCACAGGCGCTACACTCCATCCTCTTAAAAAACACAAACAACAATTGATATCTGAAAGCAATTTATTGTTCCTTGGTAAGCAGATTCGTCCTCCCCAAAACATCAATTTGTCATAATTACAAAGGTGTTTTTCTCTTTTCTTCACCTAAACACACGCATGTTGTCAGAAATTTGGGTCAATCAACCCTCATCCTGCACAGGGGACAGTAAGTTATTTGAGTGCTGCAGGACTGACACGAGACGATGTGCCTGCAAGGAAAAGTTAATTCGCATTGTTCATTATACAGACTTTGCACAGGTCACTTTCTTCGGTCTTCCTAAACACTTTTGCAATCTTGTAGGCTAAAGAACCCTGTGTGTTGGGTCGCTCGTCCATGATTCCCTTGGCGATTGCCAGCACCCCGATAATCTGGTCTGCTGCCTCCTTATCTACTTAATCACAAAAGAAAGCAATACAAAATGTTAACAAAATGCTCAACCTCGCTCAACTGTATAAGAGTATGTACAAAAAAAATTAATACACAACAACAGAGGGTACTGAACAGTGTATTAAAAACCATTTGATAGATCGCATCTCTTTCGTCAGCATTTTTTGATTAGCGATTTGCAGTATATCTGTTTTTCCGTTGATGCATTACAACAGATCTAGCATCCATATTTTCCAAAAATTATTCTTATGGCTCTCCATCAGAACCATAAACATTTGATAAAGGTCTCTGCAATGGCTTCTTTTAGTAGAACTACCACGCTTCTTTTAAGAGAATGCATGATGGGATATAGGATAGCTTTGTTTGTCAATCCGGGTTCTGTGGATGGCATGCAAGGAATATGTCATGCAACGAATATCGATTCGAATAGGTATCACTAGGCCTATGCCTTTTGGCAATTTTTGGCAGATCTTGTTTAAATATTTGACACTGCATTCTATAAATGGTCCAAAACCTCGTTTAGGATGCTGTAACATAATGTTGGCAACCATCACATTTTCGATGGTCATATCGGCACGTACTATTTTTGCCATTCCATATTGAAAGTTCGCAGGTGAATTGCCCTTTTCTTTTTCCTTTCAATTTTTATTAGAAATGCCTGTATCTTTATCGCTATTAGTATTAAATTGAACTACGGTATGAAGTAACATAAAATTTTTGAAAATAATCAAAACTCAATGAAAGTAACTTCATAACCTAGAAGTATTGCAAGACACCAATAACGATGTATTCAACCGAATAAAAAGCAATTGTGCTTATTCGGACAACTGATATGGTTTTGCAAAACGTTTTAGCATTGATAGTTATTGGTACTTGCCTTTCAGATCCACTCTATGCGTGGATTCTTTTTAGTCTTGATCGAGTAACTTGATTTCTTGTAGCTTTGTTGTTCATTCGAGTTTGAACATTGTATATTCGAGTTTGGACATTGTTCATTTGAGTTTGAACTTTGTTCATTCTTTTTGGCCTTTTGGAGTAGAACTTTCTGTTATCTGGTAGATATAACCTTTTTCCAATACCATGTCAACTGGATACCTGAAATTAAATATAAAACATTACTAAAGAAGTAAAAAAACATTTATAGACCAAAAATTTACGGGTATCCCATTTAACTCAACAAACCGAATATATACTCAACAGTAACATCTCAAAGAGCCACGATTAATCACATTGTTTCAGTGGATAGCAACTGAATTGTAAGTTCAATGTTTTAATCTCAAAATATGAAGCAATAGTAGACATTACCGGTTTACACTATTGAAACCGTAATGTTTTTCAGCTCTGTGATAGTGACACACTATGGCTATAGTTTTCCAAAATTCCTAGAATTTTTGTACCAATCTGTAAAAAAAAACAAAACAAAGTCAAATTCACAAACCACTCAAATGATCAGTCAGCATAACAAGAAATTAAAGAGTAATGTGTTTTCATATAATAGATCTTCCCACTCTAGTTTTTCTCTTACACATACCCATGCGGGTAAAATGTTGAGTTCACAGTGCTGAGTAATGAACATCCCAATGTACGCCATATGCTTTTTCAATAGGCAAAGTCTTACTATTCACATCTACTTCCATATGTTCCGTTGTTATCTCTTCTTTTGGAAGTGATTGTGTGATGGTAGGCAGGCCTAGAATTTTGAACCGGTTCGCGCAAAGTTTCACACTAATTACCAATTGCGAGAACCAATTTTGGTTCGCCTAGGCTAGGCCTACACTTTTCTAAAACATCTCAAATAAAGTACTATAGAACTTCATTCAAATGGAGACTTATCAATCTAATATCATTACTATTTGTGATTCATTTCCACGATCTGTTTCGATGCCCTGCAAATTAAAATAATTCTACTAGACCTACAACCGTCAACCATATTCAACTGGGAATCTGCGAATTGTGGTAAAAAAAAATTCTAAGCCTGGGTAGGGCACTTTGTTAATCTGAAACCACCTGTTGCTAGAAGGCTCCTCTAACTCTCTCAGTTGCCTTTAAGGTACCAGTAGGAATGCAAACTGTTTGAAGGTGACCTTTATAATTTACTGTATTTATAGTTGTGTTATTCAAACGCAAATGTTGGTCCTCGTGGCCTAAAACGTTAGTTCTCTCCTGAAGAAGGAGATGAAATGGTGGATAGTGATAGGGAGTAGGATGAGCAAAGTGAGGAGAGAGTGGGGATTAAGCATAGTAGACCTCCTGCTACTACTAGTACTAGGCTTCTTCACAACCATTCTATGCATTATATAATATTTCTCTGAATTTGTAGAATTACACTACGTTTCAGTCACTTGTTTGTAATTTGCTTTAATCTAATTGACACTAATTTCCCTACATGCATCTTCATCAAGAGAATCGTCTTGCTGTGGAGTAGGCATGGTAGGCCTAGATGTTAAAGCGGCTGATTGCAGAACCTGTGCTGCAGCTTGTAGAAACTCACCTTCCGGTACTTTTTTTGGTCAGAGTCTCAGGCTCTGAAACTTGGCTGTCAATTTTTCACAGCAGCGGTAACGAGCATAGGCCAAAAATAAAATTTTATTTTTATTCAAAATTATCACTTTCGGTGTTCAGGCGTGTTCATTAAACAAGTTATAATGAAAGTCTCGCGTTAAGATAAGATGTTTGTACAAAGTTTTCTACTTGTTGTTTTCATCTTCAAATCAAATTTCCTGGTATTGTAAAACCAAAGTAATTGCTTTTAATATAATTTGAAAATATTTTTTTTTTTAATTAAAGTCATTCAAATGGTATAAAACTTGTTCCTCAGGTTTATAAATTAGAAGCATCACCTCAAGCTTCGTGATAAAAACCTATTGCAAAATTATGACCAATTAATCAGATTTCTATTCAATTTACTCAACAATCATTAATTGCATCTCCAGTACATGTGTGTGAATTAAGCAAATCTGTAAAACCTTAAATCTAATCATATTCCATCTAAGGACACTGTACACACAGTAGTAAGTAGTAAGTGTATGTTTTGTTTGGCCACTTGGAATTTTTCCGGGCTATCATGTGAAAATGGTCTGTTAATGGTATTACCTTTCACAAAGTTTGACAACTTGAGTTCCCATTGTTCTTTTTGCACAAACTCTGTGTATGTATCAGTGGTCAAAGGGTATATTGTTTCCAAAGAAATTGGCAAAATGATTGCCACACATTCACAATCCAGGTCCTCTAATTATTCTATTTTATAAAGTATATGAATCAAGATTTATTAAGTAGCCATGATTTTTCTAGAATATCGCCGTACAATACATACATAACCAATTGGCATCAAAGCAATCTCTGTTGGCCTTTCTGACCATCCTATCTGCCAGACAGTCATCCGCCAGTAAATTTGAAATGTTTTTCAGTTGATATGCATCATTACAATTTACCTCAATTTTCACAAAGTTTTCATAAGCAGTGCACCCCATTTGAATATGTGCCCAGTTTGAATAAGTGTCCCTCAAAAGTCCCAAAAATAGTGCCGTGTGCTTGTTCATTTGAGTATGGTGTATTTTAAAAACATCATCTTACACATTTTGAAATCTGTTTTACTTTTCTTCTAATTTCCACTTGTTTCTGGACTTCTGTCTTTATATCTGCCTCATTAGATTGTCTGGCTTTAGTAACATAAGATTCCTTACAGCTTCATCCAAATTTTTCCATGTGGATGTGCACCTCTTGACTGAGCTTTCATATGATTTTTCATCTTTTAATTCTGAGTAGGGGATAGAGTGTAAAAGTTTAAGACAAAGCTTTAAAATGATCAAATGGGGGATGAACAAAATTTCTAGCTATTCGCCCTAAATTTATCTCCTTGTCCAGTTTTTTTTTCGAGAAGATTTTAGGGTTTTTAAGGATTTCATTAGGGGCTGGTGAATTCACCAAAATTGGCGGGCAGACCAGAGATGCCAAAGCCTTCTCCCGGCCTACTAGTAAGTAGTAGGTGGGCCTAGCTAGAGCAGTAGTAGCGCTGTAGTACTAGTCGAGAATTTCATCCATTTCTTCATAAAATGGTGAGGTGCTCAGCCCTGTCCGCTGGCATTATTTTTTTTTTCTCCTCCATCTCCTTCTTCTTTAGGTAATCGATCCACTCCTTCATGGCTTCCCATGTGTTGTATGGTGAATCTGGAAATCTCTCCAGAAACTTGGCAATGATGCTTGCCCATACTCTTGAGTTATATTTCATGCCTTTGAACCCTTGCTGATGCTCTCTTTCATACCAAATCACAATAAAACCCTGCGTTTCTGCATGTGTCCAGCTTCGTTTTTTTTTTTTTTTTTTGGCTGCATTATTGTTTTCTGTCCCTTTTCTTTTCGTTCATTCTGGTAACACATCTGCCATATTGTTGATTCCCTAATTACATACATACATCAACGTCATGAACACCCCAGTAGTTGAATCTTTACGACTGGTTGGTTTCACCATGGCCTGTGATAAAACTAACAGACTAATCATACAAATGTGCATACAAGTTTCATAAAAGGTAGGTCAATTAAATAGTTAAAAATAAAAGTCTGTTGTTGACATGTTTGATTATAGTTTGATAGATGGTATCACAAAATTTATAATATTTTTGAAGAGATGCTTTCCACTTGGTGCTTTTGTCAAGCCAATAGAAAAAGTCAACCAGCATATCACTGAAAACCTGTAACCTGTTGAACAA
>JAOTQE010032531.1:0-10254 GCA_025631205.1 Nesometra sesokonis
GGGGGGGCGGGCCGGCCCCGTCCCCCCTTTTGGAAAGTAAAATATATCAATATTATTTAGAATTGTCTATAAAACGAAAATATTCAGCTAGAATTGATCCCTTAACACGCCCAGAGGCCATTTCAGGACATCAAAAGCCCAAAATTTCCCAGGGGCGCATTCCCCCCAACCCCCTAGAACCTTGACTCTCTACCGGCCCCCCTTCCGGGCCACCTTTTCCAAAAGCCTGCATCCGCCCCTGCTTTTTATTTATAGTTGTGAAACACAAGAACAATTCAATAGTATAAAAGAACTAAAATATGAATCCACATACAAAGCACAAGCATTATAATAAGAATTTTCACAGAAACAAAAGCAGAAGCATTACAGTAGATTTTTGTTTATAGCTTCTTCACAAAAAAAAGCTTGTTGGTCTGGCTATTGCAAGAGATTCCTTGACTCCTTCTTTAGCAGTATCAACTGTATGGTATACAGTGACGGTTGCATCTCCATCATATACGTTCCATGCGGTATTTCTTGATTTCATTTCCCAGAGCCCAGTGCTAGCAGTATTCAAGCTGGCATTTGAGTTATCTTGGGATGAGCTGCAGAAATAAAGCAGGAAAGCATTTGCAAGTTCGGGAAGCAAAGCCGATGGAATAAGAAGCTGACGGCTACAGCAAACCGGTAAATTCACAGCAGAAAAGATTGACGGTCACAGTAAAACAATAAATTAACAGCAGGAGAAGTTGCCAGTCACAAAAAAACCAGTAAATTCACACCATGAGAGTGTTGGCAGTTATTGAAAATCAGTAAATTCACAGCAAAAGTAGGTAGAGGTCACAGAAAACCAGTATATTCACAGTAAGAGGGTGCAAAGGAAACCAATAAATGAATAGCAGCAGGTTGGCAGTCAGAGCAAACAAGAAAACTCATAGCACAAGAACTAATAAATTAACAGATTGGCGGTCACAGAAAACCTGTAAATTCACAGGATGTTATGTTACCAGTCACAGTACACCAGTAAATTCAAAGCAAAACAGGTTGATGGTCACAGAAAACACAAACATTAATAGCACAAGATATTGGTAGTCCAGCAAACCAGTAAATTCACAACACAAAGGGTTGATGGTGAATGCAAACCCACAAATTAACAGTATGAGATGCAGGTGATCACAGTAAATTTAAAGAACAAGTTTGTAAGTCACAGCAAACAAGAACATTTACAGAACAAGCAGTTCCTGGTCACAGCAAACAAGTAAATCCACAGCACAAGAGGTGGATGTTAAAAAAAACCCAGTAAGTTCATAGTATAAGAATTTGACGGTTGTAGCAAACGCATACATTCACAACACTTTTTAAAACAGATGAATTTGATTTAGTATGATACAGTATAGTAAGGGTTCCTTCCTCTTCACTCAAACTTTTTTAGATTCCATATATATTCAGTGGTGGATTTAGGATTTGGAAAAGGGGAGTGGCTGGCAAGGTGCATAGCACCGAGCGGGGGTGGGCATATGAGGGGGTGTCCTCCCCTCGGAAAATATGAATAATTTTTTTTTTAAATAGAACTGTTTGGACATTTTATAGAGGTCTCTGGCCTTAACAATCTCGGTGTTCTGTTTTTTTTTTCCTTATTTTATTTTTTTATCCTTATTTTTATTTTTTTTTTCTGAGAATAAAAGGGGTGACTAGCCACCCTATTCACCCTCCCTAGATCCACCACTGATACTCTATAGGATAATTAAGGGTAACATGCATAGATCTCAAACCTATTTCAGTAAGGTTTTTCTGATAGTAAATTGGCCAGCATCCCAATTTAGATAACCATTAGGCCAAACAAAAACATGGTCTCTGGCCAGACCTAATTTCCAGAAATGATGCGGCAATGCGTTTTTCTTCAGTAGTATTTTATATATATACTGTATGGTCGAAATTGCCTAAATGAAGGCTCAAACTGTAGGTGGCACTGTTGTATATGCAAAAAAAAACATTGATGCGCAGAGTCTAGATTGACGCGCTCGCTGACAAGACTTTTTTTTGGCCTTAGAGAGATCACAGCAGGTGTGGATTCAGCAGGGGGGGGATGTATATATTTAAAACTTAACTTTATATAATGATTTAAATAAGAATTTGTAATTATTTATCTGCAATCCAAGGAATATAAATGGTTGTATTCTTTACGAATAAAATTACTTTGATTTTGAATTGAGTTATTTAATCCACTTTTGGAATCACTCGAAAGTTATAATCTAACTGTTACAAAGCCAAATTAATTAGTTATTATTAACTGTTGCTCATATTACAAATTAGGGACTTTTCAATTTGTTTGCTATGACCTTAGAACTACAATAACGAAAAATATAAAAACAAACTTACGGATAACCTCCATGTGGATGAACTTTATTCCTGGAAAGACAAAATAAAAAAAAATGGGATAAAATAATATTGTAGTAAGATTTTGATAAGAAAAGAGAATACAAAATAAGTACACTTAGGCACCATGGAAAAATTAACCTGCTTCAGTTACTGCAGTAATTTACTGCAGTACTGCAGCACAACAACGTTACTATGACTCTGGATTACTGCAGTAACTTCAATTTAATAATTTTACACTCAGCTTCCTTCAGTTGCACTTAATTCATTTCAAATGTACTCAGTTTCATTCAGTTGCACTCAGTTCCTTTCAGTTGCATTAAGTTCCTGTCAGATACACAAAGTTTCTTTCAGTTGCATTAAGTTCCTGTCAGATACACAAAGTTTCTTTCAGTTGCACTTAGTTCATGCCAGGCACACTCAGTTTCTTTCAGTTGCCCTCAGTTTATGTCAGATATACTCAGTTTCTTCCAGTTGCACTCAGTCACTTTCAATTGCACTCAATTCCTATCAGATACACTCAGTTTCTTTCAGTCGCACTCAGGGAAGGTACACTCAGTTTCTTTCAGTTGCACTCAGTTCCTTTCAGTTGCACTCATTTTCTGTTAGATACACTAAGTTTCTTCCAGTTTCAATCAGCTGCACTCAATTCTTTCAGCTGCACCACTCTCAACTGCACCCAGTTTCTTCAGTTAACCATGGTTAAACTTAGTTCCTCCCAGTTGTGTCATTTTGACCAGTTTGTTGAGTAGCTTACAGGTCAACATAAGCTTATCAATATATATTTAGAGGATAATTTTTGCAGAATTTATCATTTGTCATCAATTATTATATTACTTAAAAACAGAAAACCCAAAAGACAGCAAATCTGAATTATCTGTCCATAATTACAACACAAATTATGCATGCAAATACAGTAAATCAAAGAGTTGATAAGAAAATGAGTATCCCAACTTTCAGTTATCAAATAAAATATTTAAGAGAACAGATTTTCCAAATTAAAAGAAAGAAATTACATTCCGGTACAATAAAGTTTAGTCATATTAAAAATATATCCATCTACGTTCCCATAGTCTAAATATATTAGTAAAATGGATTAAAAATATAATATTAATCTTAATTCCATACAAATATTGGTTTCTAAAATTAAAAATTTACCATTTAATTTTATAAAATCTTTGCTACATGCGAGCAATTTAATCATGCAGTCTGCCTACAGTAATCATAATCTTCTTTCTATGTGCACTAAATTTAATCCTGCCTAATCTAAATTGTAACTGAAAAGGTCTTTTTAAATGAATAATTGTGCATATGTTAGTAAAGATATATGATTTAATGTATTTTGTTTTACTACCTAAAACAAAAAAAAAACTACAGTTGAATCTCCCTGTGCAGATACCTCACCTCTCATGAGCAGACATTCAAAATCCCATTTTTTCTTCCTATCTAATTAGTGCATTTCGTGCCTCTCGCAAGCAGCCACCTGTCATAAGCAGCTATGGACACTTTTTTATTTAAAATTTTGATTTTTTCGATGATAATTTATCTCCTATAAGTGGACACATAATAGTCACATGCTTTTTTGGACAAAAAAAATAAAATTTTCTAAACAAATTCTTTACTCTAAATGGCTAAACATCATATTATTGAACAATAATCTTAAAAAATAATAATTGATTGAAAATTATAAGCACTTCTACGTTATTTTAAAAAGTTTTTTCCTCTATTGGCTGAGCCTCTCGTAAGCGGCCACCTCCCATTGGCGGACACTCTTTCCGGACCGAAGGTTGTCTGCTTATAAGCGGTTGGAATGCTATTGTTTAATACAGTCAAATTTCCAAAAACTAACCCTAAAAACCAAATTTTATGTGAATCATTAAAACAATTTAAATACAGGAAAACTTGACGCAAAACCCAACTGTACGAAAAACTTAACAAAAATTGGACAGTTTGATGGGTGGTTGGTTTTGGGACCTAGTTGACTGTAAATATGAAAAAAAAATTGTATTTTATGGTAACAAGAAAAATATACCAGAATAAAAACAGTTTAATTAGTATTGTAAGAAACATGTTATGTTAGAAACTGATCTAAAATTAGAAAATATAGAGACAACATTAAAGACAATGGTTAATTGTTTATTACAATAAGAAGGCTGTAGTAAATATCCAAACAGGACCAAACAGGACTCCTAATTGGAGTTGTAAAATGCACAAGATACTACCTAAACAAGGTATACACCAAAAACCCTTTAAAACATTCCCACCAACTTTTAGAGCCAATTTTGCAAACCCTTGTGAAAATCAATGAGTATTGTTAACAGTTGCAGAATGTAGTAGATGCATCAAAATCATGACGTTAGAATACACTCTTTTTCTTTTATAAGAACCAGTAAAATTTTGCTCAGGCTCAATGTTCTTATTTTTTTCAAAATTTGAGGCTCAAATTGTTCTTATTTTGTTCTTAATTTACGCTCTTTTTTTATTTTTTTTGTGAATTAATATTGTACATATAGGCCTACTGTACTGTAGTAGGCTAACCTACATTTACTATACATTATTATGCTATAGAATTAATATGCTTGATTCTGCCACATACAGGTATAGTACAGTATGTGATTGATATTATGTTTGTTTTTTTAAATAAAAAAAAATACATTGACATTTTTTCTCAGCCTCAATTTGTTCTTATTTTGTTCTTAATTTTTGAGTGATTTCAGCCTCTGTGTTCTTATTAAGTGTGTTCTTATAAAAAAAAAAGAGTGTAGGAATTAATTGTATGCCGAATCAGCGTTAACAATATTCATTGAATTTAAAACAATTCCACCCTAAAAGGTGGTTGCTTTATAAGTTGTATCCTCAATTTTATTAGTATCTTGTAGATTTTTATGGGCCACTTTTAGTCTTGTTTGGTTTCGTTTGTTATTAAATTGAATAGATAAGGTACAAAATTTATCAATTCCCATGTGAGGTCTCAACACAAACTGAGTTACATCGTAGGTCAGATCAAATTGAGATAATCACTAAAATAGGTCTAAACTAATATTTTTGAGAAATTTAGTAATAATTAATAATAAGTACTATGGTACTTTCATTTCATTATAATATACTTTATTTTGGATCAGTTTTCTCTGCCTTTCATGCGGATTTGAGATTCATTGTCTTTTTATTATATTTATTTTTAGAATGCATTATGTTCGATTTTCTCAAAAATATTTTTCCATACATGAAAAATTGAAATGCTCATACCCTTGGATCTACTTGTCCAAGCAATGTCATTTAAAGTGTAGAATACAGCTATTTTACTCTATTAGAATGTACCAATAACTCAATTTTGGATTTTCCTATCATAAGACCCATTTTGTTGTGAGACCTCACATCACACTCTCATTCGCTTCACGCTAATAAAACTGGGATAAACTCCAGCCATATGGGCCCTCTTTGGTTCATAAAATAAAGAGTGTAAATACTGTAAGGTGGGGTATGATTGAAACCAAAGGAGCAGTGCACTTTAAGCTAAAATTGTGTATTTTTATTTAGTGTAATATTTTGCAAAATCTATGCAAAAAGGGAATATTATAATCTTCAATAAATTCTATCAAAATAAAATATTAATTAAAAATCATGCAATTAAATTCAATTTAAAATTGAAATCTCATCTTAAGATCATGCTATAAGCAATTGCAACTAGAAAGTATTTTCTAAATTTGGTAAATTTCAAACTTTTTTGATATTCAGGCTAAGTAAATTTGTACCAGTTATTCTGCAGTTGTATCAACCTCGGCACCACTAAATAGACACAAATATAGAATGAAGTTATTAGAGTTTTAGTTGTTAAATATGTAGTTCTTCTATAGCTAAATTTACTGACCATAAAACAAGACCTTTATTACTAATACAGGTGATGCCTAAAACAGAAATGAACAATCACAAACTACACTGATACAATGAATGTTAGAAAACACATTGAAATATAATTTAACAATTTTAATAAATGGTAACAAAGCCAACTCTCCCAAAACCAACACTCCAAAACCAAAATTCACGCTAAACCGTACATCATACCATAAAGCACTTTGACCAAAAAAATTGTGTACGCAAAAGGCTCTTATAAACCACTGAATTGTATGCAATGATACTTGGCACACGTTTAGGTCATTTTAGCCAGATACTCAATGTGTTGTGTGACGGTCGTAAGACGGTTGCACGACTAAACTGTCGCACCCCTGTGTGTGTGGTTTCCAGACCCGATGACAGTCTTCTACTCGTCGGCTGATGGTTTTCTTAGTGATTTTCCCATTGAATCACCATAAAAACCATCGGCCAACGAATAGAAGACTGTCATTGCATCTGGAAACCACACATACAGGGAGCGACAGTTTAGTCGTGCGACCATTGTCTGATCGTCGCACGACACAGTGAATGCCCGGCCTTAAACTATGTTTTTACAAATTCCATTTCACCAATTTATTTATTCATTTAATTCATTGATTTATCAATTCATTTATTCATTACAAATTTGACAAAAGAATCGTATATTGAGCAGGTAGTGCCTAAACTTGATTCCAACTAAACCGTACTCTCCAGGAAACTGGACAAAAGAACATTCTGGAGTGATTAAATTTAGGAGAGGTGCCCGTTCTTTTTTTAAACAGTAGTTTGAGCATGACATGGTGCAAGTTCTTTTGATTCTATAAGGCCCAAAAAGTACTTTGTTTGCCTTTGTCCGTCGCCTTTATGAAAAGGCCCCACTCAAAAGAATTTTTCCCTATTTTATTATCAAATTTTTAATTTACAATTGAAGTAGCATTATATTTGTTTCACATACTCCAAAAATTGGGTTGGATCTCTCTTCACAACATAATCACATAAATACAGTATATTACTAGTCGACACTTCGATTTTGCTTAAAAAACAGTGTGGGGCAAAACAAAGCATTAAGGCCTAAATCATGTGAATTAATAAAGATAGTTATGTTTTTACTGCTGTACACCATGGGAAAACAGAAAAATGAATTACACGTTTGAACTGGAAATATAACGTGAATTAATCTAAAATACAGACTAAATTACCTATCTACTGTACTATGGAAATTTATAAATACAGTAGGAACTATATTTATGTACAGTATGGGACCAAAGAAGGTATGATAAACAAAGGGTCCACAAAATCTAGGTTGTATCAAATATGGCTAACCCAGTAACATACAAAGGGTAAGTTGAGTAAGTATATATATTACGATGATACAAGTTTAAATAAATGTGTAGAAACAAAATTTAATTAAAAATAAAATATTCATGATATCATTCCAACCAGAGACATGTAACATTCAGGGTTTCTAAAATCAAGGGTACATACATCTTTCTCTATTTAAAAAAAATATGAATAGGTCACTTACGCATTCAAACGTGCTCCGTATGGTCTACAGGAAGATAAAAAATAAATAAAATATTGATATTTTGATACATATATATAAAATATGCAGCTAGAATTTGTAAAATTGACAATGACAACTATGCATTATTTGAAAATTTGCATGGAGAAATATCATTCAATGGAGTGGCGCTGTAACTTGATGGTTATAGCATGGTTTCCTTCCAATCCAGAGGTCATGGATTTGAGCCTGGCTTAACGCTAGGTTCTTTCCCCTAACTTAACAATGGTTTGGTTTAAAAAGCATGGTGTAGATCTCATCAAGTGGTGAGAAAACTCGCTGTTGGATGACACAAAATAACAAATAAAAATTTAAATAAATATATAATATGATCCAATAATTTCATCCAGCTTCTTGATAGAAGTAGAATAAAGTTAATGTAAGCCAAGAACTTAAATATATAAACGTGTGGAGTATTGACAAAAAATATTGAGCTTCTCAATGTATAAGCCATTTCACAATTTCAGTTGCGTATGTGTACATTAAGGTCAAGTGATAAAACAACGCATGGCAATTATATTCCTTTCCATAACAGCCATGTGTAGTTTTATTACTTGACCTTGGTAATGCACATGCACAGTTGAAACCGTAAAATGGCTTATTGATTAATATACTTATTATTACATACGAAGCGACTGTTACCATGTATATGTTCACACACAATACGTGCATCTAGAAATAGTTACTTTTTTTCATGATGAGTATTGCACGCATGCATTGTAGTGGTGTCCTATGATGTTATAAGACACCAGCAGCTTGAACTTTCGTTTGGAACCAGTTGGCGTAGCGGTGTTGTTTCGGACTTCTAATCATGAGGTCGGAGGTTCGAGTATCACTCTGGTTAGCTATTTGTGTTCCTAAGCAAGACACTTTATCCATGTCATCTCTCCACCCGGGAGTATAAATGGGTACCTGGGAGGTACAAATTCCATATATGCTGATTACAGCTGCAATATTGTGGAATAGATTGTATTCCATAGGTGTTTGTTCCAATGACAGGAGTAATAATTGTGAAGCGCTTAGAGGCCTTGGCATTAAACGTAATATAAATGTCACATATTTCGCATTTTTACATTTTTGGCCAGTATTGGAAGTGGCAATTAAAAAAAATGGTTTTCAGATTGTGATTAAAACTAATTCCTTTATATAAAGGTTGGATTTGTAATATATATTATAATCCATAATCTGCTTAAAAAATTTTCTTAAAATTCAAATACTATGCGATAGGTCTTTAAAAACAAATATCAATGTAACACAAAAAGACTACAAATTAATCTTCAACTTTTCAAAATATAATTAATATAACAAGTAAGTATTATTGAAATGTAGTACAAAAAAACAAAAACAAAAAAAAAAATATAATCCCAAAAAAATTATCATTAAAAAATGTATAAAACACCAGTACATATAGCAAATTGTCTTGGGTTTAAAATTAAAAATTAAAACAAAAATGCCTTTAATTCCTCTGCTAACATATAAAAACACAAAAACACAAGACACAAATCTAAACAGATTAAAATGAAAAGAACATTTTCATTTCTATTTATTTAAAGTTGAGAATTTTAAGAAAGTGAAAATGCTAAGCACAATTTTCAAGATGAGGCTTGGCAACACAAAGATTTTCTAATGCCTAATAATGATGATTATGATGAATGCCTATAATATTTACTGGTATCCATCTATTAGAAATAAATAATAACTAATTTTGGAGCGGCATTGTAGCTTGGTGCTTGCCTTCCAATCCCAAGGTCTTGGGTACGGATCTGGCAGAACACCAGATTCCTCCCCATGATCTAACAGCACCACTCCCTAAGGCTCATAATGAGACTTGGTTTAGAAAGCATGATGTAGTTCTCATCCTACAGTAACAGCGCCACTCCCTAAGCCTCATAATGAGACTTGGTTTAGAAAGCATGACATAGTTCCTATCCTACAGTAACAGCACCACTCCCTAAGCCTCATAATGAGACTTGGTTTAGAAAGCATGATGTACAGTAGTTATCATCCTGTAAGTAGCAAAGAAACTCACTATTGAAAAAAAAGATCCCCTACTAATGAATAATATAATGAAGTATGATAGTAAATAAGAAAACTGGTTCAAATACTGTTTAAAGTTTTCAAGTAATGAACAAATACAGTAGTTTCCCAAAATTGGAGACCATTGGACTTTTTTTCATTTTTTTTAAAGTTATACCATACAATAATTTGAGCAACGTTTGTCTGTCTGTTTGTTCTGCTACTCCTCCCAGGTCCTTTAATCGCCATCAAACTTGGTGGGTGGATGCAGGTTAACTGCAAAATTGACCTTGAGGGGTTCATTTTTGGAATAGTCAAGGTCACTGGCATCAAAGGTCAAATAACCCTTTTTCGCTACTCCTTGGTCTCATCTTGGCCAAAGCTGGCGGAACCATGTGGGTTTAGACCATAATTGCCAATGATGGGTCACGGAAAAGGGTGCGCAGTTCCCC
>JAOTQE010032564.1:0-21740 GCA_025631205.1 Nesometra sesokonis
GAAAACTTTAGCTCTTTGGGAGTGAATTACGGCTCAAAAAGAGCTAAAATGATTTAGCTCCTATTTCAGAGTAATAGGTTCGCTCTTTTACATTTAGAGAGTAGATTTTCGATTAGAGAGCTCATTGTGAATACGACGACGATACAATGTCTTAAATTTCAAGTCGCTTTGGCAAATGTAGTACGGTAGTGGACATTACCGTATGTATGTAGGACTTGGTCCAGTTTTGTCCTATAGTCAGGTTATCAGACATGAGTCTTATTATATCATCCTAATTATAAAGACCTACGGTATACAAATTTTATATAAGAATTCTTGTAGTTAAATTTTATTTAATAGGTCTTTAAATAGGCAGTTAAATGCTGATACAATAACATCAATGTAAATTTATGTTAAAAATGTTGTAAATCTATCAAATGTTGATGTTGAATCTAAACGCGATTGCGTGTATCTCGAGATACTATAATTTTAAGTTTTTATTAATTAGATTAAAAAATAAATAATAAAACGTGTGGTCAATTTTTCGACAGAGCGATCTAATAAAGTTAATATGAATGTAAATATTGGAAAAAATTAGATTAAATAGGCCTATGTTTTCTTAGTCATTTTGTATAGACAATTAGCCTACCACTACTAATACTTAAATAGCAATGTATCCTGTACATCATGTATTAGCCTATAATTGATGTACTACGAGTTTACTCTGTCAAGTGTACTGTATACTTTGCCAAACTTCACTAACCAGAACGGATAATATTAATGGAAATTAAATATAATCACCCGGTTCAAAAGGCTATAACACATCAAATTTCTACTACTTCCCATAGTTTGAAATTGGAGTCGCAGTCTTCAAACTGTTGAAAGTATTGTTACAACCTTTAATAACAGATATATAAGGACAAATAGAGAACATGATGATTTCTTGAGGAGTTTTGTGTCATGTCTTCTCGTAAAATATGTAATTTTAGCAATCAACTCTTTAGAAATTGAAGATATGGATATAAAATATAAGATATACGACATCTAGAAAAGTGACAGACCTTTAGTTAAGATAATAATGCCTCATTAGTGCTCAGTTTTAATTACCTGAGAACCAAAATGATACCAACGAAAGATAATCTTGTAATGAAATATTACATGAATAGTTATAAAATATACTGTAGTTATAATGTTGCAAGTTTTTGATATATTAGTAGACGAGTTATTAAGAAGAATTGGAGCATATTCGGAGTCACTTTACGGTGGAAGTATTGACAGGCAATGATCTAACGAATGTAAACATTTATACATGGAAGATAGTACAATAATGATCGTAATATGAAATATACTGTCACACGTGTAGTTTAACCTTGTATAGGTATTACTTGTTTATCTTTTTAAGTAATTTAAGAAGCGTAAACTAGGTGCGATACTGATTCGTTTAAATGTTTTCATGATCGGGTCACTTGAGACGAAAGCGTGAATCCCAGTTATCTTTGAATTTGTCTATCCTGTATATTTTAAAACGATGAACCACAAGAAAAATCTACACTGATTTGTTCACCTGTGGTACGATGTCCTTGATAAATCGAAAATACGATCGAATATCTAGTAATTAATCCAAAAAGTTGTGGGATATTCTTGCCTCCAGTAAAGCAATGTAATTTTTCAGTAGCATTTTCTATTATCACTAAAAAAATATACAATTTTGTAAGGTGTTTTGTTATCTATTTTTATTTTAGTATAAAACTATATCTTTAAACCTAAAACAGTACTGGCACTGTATTAAAATTTAATAGGTAACCGGATTTTGTTGGTGCGTGTGGTTTTACGGTGCTATTTTGTGTCTTTGGTAATTTTATGTTTGTAGTTTCATAGACCCGCACATTCGACGTTAAATTTACTGAAAAGGGAAACGATCGTTGGAGAATAACCCGAGGCAGGAAGGTAAATAATCTATGGCTAGTACCCGGTGCAATGTATGCCATCTGTATCGTACAGTTCCTTATTAAAACTTCATAATCATAATAGAGAAGCGTCAATTGAACGTACATGACCTATTCAGAAGCAATGTTTGCTCAAAATATTTGCCGAATGATTCAGACCTGAATAATGGCCTCTTTACATTTTCAGACTAAACGCTGGATAATAATAGTAGACCTACACACTAAACGACAGGCATTGTATCTATAATAATAATATTATGTATATTTACCATATATGTCATGGTAATTTATAATAAAAAATCCCAATGTACAATATCTGCATGTTTTGTCGAAGTTATTACTAAGCTTAGAACGGTTAATAATAATGTTGGATATTCAAAAGGCTCTGGAAACGTTCACAGCAGAATGTCCACACCTCAAGTGGTATCGGGTTACAATGATTGACGTGGTTGCCATGACGATTAATTCCTATTCTGCGTTCATAATGGTACCAAAACTGATGCGCAGTATGGGCCAATCACAGGCGGTGATATAGCAACTACGGGTTGTAGCTCAACTGAAGTGTTGTTTCCCGTGACTTGATAGAGAGTTGTAAGCAGATTCCTAGCCACATATCATTCGTTAGCCACCTCTTTAAACTAAAAAAATAATACTTACGAGTGTTTCTCTCACCATTCGTCCTACGGGAACTATACGCCGGTCTGCTATATATACTTTTGAATTTTGGAGGGAGTTATCTATCTGTTAACGTCTGCCGATTATAGCAGACAGTATGCTTCCATCTTTCGGATTCACACAGGAGCAGGTGGCTTGCGTATGCGAGGTACTGCAGCAGGGCGGTAATATTGAGAGACTTGCTCGGTTTTTGTGGTCATTACCTGCCTGTGAACATCTACACAAAAATGAAAGTGTACTCAAAGCTAAAGCTATAGTTGCTTTTCATCGAAGCAATTTTAGGGAACTTTACAAAATCCTTGAAAGTAATAACTTTTCGTCACACAATCACCCTAAATTACAAGCACTGTGGTTGAAAGCACACTATGTTGAGGCGGAAAAGCTCCGTGGTCGGCCCCTTGGTGCGGTAGGGAAATATCGTGTACGACGCAAATTTCCACTACCTAGGACAATATGGGACGGAGAAGAGACAAGTTATTGTTTTAAAGAGAAGTCCAGGAGTATGTTACGAGAATGGTATTCACACAACCCCTACCCATCTCCGCGCGAAAAACGAGAATTATCAGAAGCAACTGGCCTAACTACAACTCAAGTAAGCAACTGGTTTAAAAATCGCCGTCAACGAGATAGAGCAGCCGAAGCTAAAGAAAGGTAGGATAAATAGTTCAATTTCAATATAGGCCTATTATAAACATTGACCACTTGACCCAAATGATGATAGGCCCTACGTAGGCGAACGTTCGGATTGCTCGAGCTAGCATGCATGCCTGGCGTAACGGTAGCTATTGTTTTGGCTTGGCGAGGTACCGCACTGTTTTATCGCCGCTAGTACACGCTCCGTAAGCGGTCCTTGACATATTTCATATTCACTTTTTGTTCGACGGATTAAGCCTGACACACTTGCTTTAATTTCATTACAAAACCACAACAATTACAACTTTTCAATCTTCAGAAAAGTCATATAGCTAACAATTAAACGCTCTTTTAAAAATTGTTCTCCTTATTTATCGCATTCTTGCGAAAAGCGTCGATATTAACACCGACATTTAACTTGTTCGTGTCTTAGCTATCTTCCTGTAAGTTATTTTATTTCAAAACGTATCATTTTACTTAATAAAAACAGTGGATCATGCAATTAGAAGAAATCAATCAACATACTAATAAACAATAAATACGCAGAGAACAACACGGAGACGTAACCTATTTTACTATATTACTTTGATGAAAGCTAAATGAACCAACCGTGCAGCAATTCATAGTGCTTTAGTCATGCCAGCATTATCTAACTACTAGCTTTTGTTTTAAAAATTGCATATGGTAAAGTGGTTTTCCATGAGTGACTATTATTGTTTTCTCTCGAATCACTTGGTCCTTAGGGAAACTCCTTACCATCAATACATTACCATCAGTGTCTACCATCAAACTATCATTGAAAAACTTATTAATGCCACTTTTCAGTAAGCCTAAATTTATGAATTAAACAGAAAGTTAATATTATTAATATCAGTAGGATATTAATGATATTGATATAATATTGCTGGGTATTCCTCGATTCTAGGCTGATGATTCGTTTTGTTTTCCTTACAGGGAGAATGTCGAACAGGAAAACAAGGCTCTTGGCCGAGCAAGCACGAGTTCTGAAGACGAATCGGGCATGCTAGAGAATGGAGAGCCCTCGGATTTAAGTTCACCTCAACCTCATCTTGTACAGGGTATGACGACACTAATGCCCCATCCGCCATCAGCTCCGTCGGCAATAGCAGTAAGCGGCCATGATGTCATGGCATCAAGCCTAAATACTTCCATCTTAGCTCCCATGCCTAACAATCATTTAGTAGATTTAGGGTCCTAGCCCTAGTTACTCGTATAGAATCTGGATGGGTTTGAATTTGCAATATTGTCGAGCTCAATTTAACATTTCTCCCCTCAAATTATGAACTTTAAAAAGCTTTATCTAACGTGTTTAAATGTTTTGTCCTGTAAAAATCATAAACTCAAAGAAAGTATTATTGCCGAAGGCAATTTGTATGTAACTTATTGAGTTTGACTTTGTTAAAGCTTAAAGCTAAAACACTGGATCTGTCTTCAATAATGAAGTATTATCGTCACACCTAATGTATTAATGTGTATAATAATGATACGTGTAGCTAAGTAAAGAGCTAGGCCTTTCGAGTGCTCGGCTAGCACTTACTTTATCCTTGATTGAGTGAATTTCAGTCAGTGTAGCTGCATGCCGCTAGCTAGCCAGGGTGAATGTCTCGTTTCAAAAGCCGACTTGTATGCATTGGTAAATAATAAGCCAGCTGAGTTAGTTGACTTTATGCACATGGAAACCCCAATGACTTACCTATTCATCGCTTTGTAAGTCACATTTGGTAATTGGTCATCAAATTAAAAACTAAATGATACAAATATATGGACAACTGTTATGTAAGATTTTTCCTGACATTGTATGGTTCATAAGGTCCCCTTTAAATAATGTATAAAGGCTATTATTGACATTTACACCGGATGATAATAATATCAACATCCTAATTATGTAAACAATAATTATGGATTTCTTTACAAATGATATAAAATATGTTTAAATTCTAAATTGCCCTGATCGTCACATATTAATGTTGATAGGTTTACTATTATTATTATTATTACTCAAGTTATCTGCTGCAATAGGAAGATCCAAAAATCAATACTGAATTATCCAAAACAATATTGTCTGTGTCAGCTACATTACCTATTTTAACGGTATGTCTATCCCAAAGCATATGAAACGAATTATCATATAAAACAAATGTTAAGAAGATCAATGATATTTTCTCTGGTTTCAATTAGATTATAAATAATAGGTTTAATTACCAATGCTGAAATCTATTGCGATCTAATGGTAAAATCATGATCCTGGCCCTTAAATCTTGCAACATAGTGTTTCTACTGGTACTGCAGTCACGGCCAATATTAGTAGATGTTCCCATCACCCAAATGACAATGATACTAATAAATGATGTTTTAATTGTTGCTTTTAAATAGTACAGTACAGTATAAAAAAACAAATTTACAACCCAGGATTATCAGGTTTTATCATTATTCGTACGAATTAACAGAATACATCCCTTCTGTTGCCTTCTATTATTGTATTTCTTTATCCGATAATAGTACTAAATCAATAGTAATATGAATAGGAATCTTAATTTTGTAATAAGCATTATGTGCATTTAGTAGCACCAATAAACAATCGGGTTTTCAAGCTTTTCTGAAATAATTGTGATATTGAGAGAGGGTAATCGTGGTACACTACTTACTGTATTAAGTCAGCTGTGTACTGTACTCTACTTTCTGTCATACTGCTACTAAATGTTCATAATGTTGCTACTACCGTATAAATGTTTAGGCCCATTTCATAACTACTTTCATCTGTATAACATAGGGCATTGATTCGTAGCTGATACCCTTACAAGTCTAACTTGTAAATAGGGCCTAGGTGAAATAACTGTCACATACGCACATATGATGTTACTCCCAAATCATTGTGTAATATTAATGTTTAAAATGAATTTAAGAAACTGGTGTAAATAGATAATGATCCAAAAGGAAGAACTAAGAACAGATTGTATGTGACCCGTATTCGGAAACATACAGCAAATTTTAACAGGGTATTAATACGTCGTTACGTACAAATGATGCACCAAGCGATTTTTAGTCGGCGTGTGTCTGATTTTGCGTGTCACTATTTTGCGAAATATAGAACTAAAATATACGTTTTGACAATTCTGAGAATAAATGGTTTAAAACGATATAAAAGTACCATGCTGCCTTTGTAAAAGTAATTGTAGTATATATCTTAGCTCTGATGCGGAGCTATATAGTCGCTCATTTGATTGATCGATTAAGTACCCATTTTCTTTTTACTTACCTTATAAAATTTTGAACTTTTTACATATAATAATTGGAACTGCTGAGATTACAGCAAATCGTGATTTTGTGTGGCCGTTGTTTATTCTAAGTACAGTGTGCCACTTCCTAGAATGTGGGTGATTACCTCGACAGTTAATTAATTGAATGTATGTGTAAATGAAATGTTACTTAAATTGTGGGTTCCTAACAAAACACGACGAAAGACGATCCGCATTCGACTTGAAGAATTTCATCGATTCACCAACATCTACCAAGTTCAAAGAAACTCCAAGAAATTCGCAATGTGGGGTAAGTTTAAAAAATACTTCACATTTTTTTCGTTTGTTGCATTTAAAATTACAGGTAAAATTTTACCTAAGCTGCTTGTAAAATATACATTTTTATCACTGTTAATTAGGTCAAATAAAAGTATACTTGTTAAACGTCAACCACTAAATACATTCCAGAGGAGGAAGGATGTTTGTATTATTTTTTACTTTTTTTTTCTAAGAAAGAAATCAACATGTTTACATCTTCTTTTACTAGGTACTAATATTGGATAACTGACTTTATTTTCACCAACACATGACAATTTGTAACCACAACTTACAAAATCGACTACATGTTATTTTGAATTAATTGTATTTTGGAATATAGCTGTCGCTAAAAAAATCTTAAATCTTTAAATTCAGGGAAGGGTTGTGACGCCTTACAAGTACAGTATATTCTTTTATTTGGCCTTATATCAAATATACAGTGCAAGAATGAACTACTGTAGTGCCGAACACATTTGTGTAATTATGAAACGATGAAGTTGTGTTAATGAGTAATTAAGATGGTTGTTAAAGTTGCTGTCAATATTTTATGAATAATTGTTTGTTCATGATATCTAGTCTTATAGCAAGGTAGTTTTTAATAACCGTGAGTGATTTGTCACATGTCACACTGCCCCCAGTCGGCCCTGATTCGAAAGATAAATGCTGAACTCAATGCATTATTAGTGACGATTTTCAATGAATGTATTCAAGTTGTTATTAACATACAAAAAACGATTGACAATCAATATTACTGTCCTTATAGTTGAAATTTCCATCAATTTCGGCATCCTCGCCGTTATCACATTCGTCATCATTGACAATGGTGGTACTATAGTAGGAAGATCATAACCATCATTACATCATAGTTATCCTCGTCCTCATAGCCATCATCATCATCATCATCATCCACCCAGAATCATCATCATCATCATCATCGTCATCATCATCATCATCATCATCATCTACCCCGGAATCATCATCATCATCATCATTATTTTCATCATCATCATCATCATCATCACCACCACCACCACCACCATCATCATCATCATCATCATCATCATCATCGTCGTCGTCGCCACCATTATTATCGTCCACCCAGAATCATACTACAAATTTATATAACTGAGACTAAGAGTACTGTATACACCTAATAGTTTATAATAAAACATTACATTTCATCTGTCAGTGTTTCCCCCAAATCTACGTCTGTTATATGATTATACACCTAGAAATTGAACAAATGTTATATTTATACAGTAGCCTCATCACATAGTGTAATTCCTTTTAGAATCACTCTAACTCAACTGATCATGTTACGTTCGACGTTTGTTCAGCCTTCTGTTTCCGATATTAGTCTACTTGTAAATCATGGTATCTGATGATAGACAAATTTTAATAAGAAGAGTACTTTATTAATGCTTAATAAATTATTATAATTTAATAGGGATGTTTAAAACAATGATGAATTCAGTGTTCAACAGATAATACTGATTGTACAAAATAAAGTAATAATATGGCCTATGCCCTTATGCAATAAATAAACATACAGATTACAATTTATTTTTGAAAAAAAATATGGTCCAAGTAAACAATACGGGTTACCTTCCTACACATTAGTATTGATACCCTATGAGCCTACACTAAATAGGCCTATTATATCAATAAGGAAAATTCAAAATTTTTCTAGAGCCAGACCACGTGACTTCTATCTTACCTAGGTCCGTTTTCGTCAAACATACAAATTCCAATCAGGTCTGTGTGGTTGATTTTATGTAGTGGATATTGTATCTTAAAATGTGAGCATAGGCATATTTTAAATTAAAATGAGTTGTTTTAGGATATATTCTTCATTTCTTAATTTATTTTTTGTTTACAACTAATATAGTCCTAATTTGTTTGAATGACCTCGTCAAAATATGTTGCAGTATAAATCGATTTATTGTGTATCCAATTTTTATTTGAATAATTTTATTAATTTATCTGATATGACTTTAGTAAAGTAATTTTATAATATTTGATAGGGAATTTTTATATCTGGTAATGTTATATTTTTGGCAATAACTTGATATAGTGCAGGTTCTTTATTCGTTTATTATTGCATCTCCAGAATCACATTAATTATATTGGAACTACCGTATAATTACTGAGGTAATTTGTTAGTCACGGTGTCTGAGATACTTCAATTTTACAATTTCAAGTCACTGAGCTACAATTATGGGAGCTCAAATAACCAGAAAATGATATTACTATTATTTCACTATCATAAACCTGTTACATATATTGGATACAATTGAGGTATTTTAAGCCTATTGTATTTGTAATTATATTTTATCGGTTTAGAAATTAATACCTCTGTCCCCGAGACAGCATTTAGTCTGTTTTGCTAAGATTTAACTTTGGGGCGTAGAGGCTTTAGTGTTAATTTACCTGCGTTATTAAATACAGTGTTTTTTCAAACTTAAAAATACTCGAACATGTAATTCATTTAAAGCCCGTTTTAGGACTGTTATTCTAAGTCTCGAGAGCTTTGTACTTTGAATAAGTCGTCATGCAAACCTTTCGGCCACAATGAATTCACTATTGATTTGGTGCGCTTGTATTTCGAAATGAATCGAGTATTTAGTCTATGTATAAGAAAGAAAACAACCCCGGGTTAATAATGAGATTGTTCTTTTTCAGTAACTATAATACTTTAATCATATGTAAATACGTAACAATTAAATTATTGCATGCATAGGCATATAATTTATAATTTTAAAATGGTTGCCCCATTTGTCGAATTTAAAGCCAGGAATTAAAACAGTTACAGGTATTGGCCTGACTGATAGAGATAATGATAATAATAGACCTATTACATTGCCAATAATATCGTTATAACCACTCTTTTAAAGCCCAAACATTTTTCTTAGATATGGGCTTAGCTTGTTTTTGTGCAGTAGTTTCTGAGATTCCTCTTATTTAGTTGCAACCCTAAATACGGTAGCTTATGTAAATATTCATGAAAATCTAATTGTTGCATAGTAATTAAGTATTTATATTATAGTTGAATAGGCCTAGTACCTAGGCCTATATATGTACCGCCTTCCTATTTTTAAATATATCTAATATTGAAACTAATTTCGTTAAAATAACATTTTAGAAAAATGTATAGGCCTATAAAGCCTATTCCTATATTGTAAACGTTTTTAATGTTTTAAAGTTAGGACAAGAATCTAATAATTCCATATACAGACATGACTAAATTTTATATATTAAAAAGTAATAATAGTAATAATTTTTAATACTAATATTATAATGCAGTAGGCATACAATGCCCTTCTAACTTGTAATATAAAAACTACTAGTGAGTAGGCATATTATTAATTTTATTAGACTTAATTCAGTAATAGCTTACGAAATAATAGTTTATGCCTACGAATAGTTCTGGTAAAGTTGTTAACACAAACATAGGCTTATGATGATATAATTTCTTCAGACATGCTTCATACAAACTATGCTTTGTACATGGTATCTAGTCTAAAGTAAATTTACGAAGTAATACATTTATTGCAAATAATAGTTTTGGTAAAAGATGTTAAAAAGGTAAATAACTTACGATGATACTTTAAATATGTTTTTCTCTTTAAAATATATTTTAAGAAAATAGTGTGGATTTAAAGAAAGAAACTTGTGAAATATGCTATACAGGACTGTGCACAATCCAGGTCCGTGTTAAAAAGTCGTTTTTATTCGACCTTGTGTTTTAAACTGTTCTACTTTATTAGATTAGTGTAAGCATGATCAACACGTCCAAGTACAAGTTAAACATAGGAAACTTATTGAAGCAAATTATTCAACTAATCTGGTTATTTAAATACAATTTTAATTTATGAAAAAAAATATTTTGTACGCCGGATAAAAGGTATTAAAAAGTAAAGGTCTAGCTGCTTGGTTTTAATGATACAGTATTTCAATATTTTGCCTTTTAATTTAAATGATATAGGCTACATTGTAGCATAAAAGTAATATTTATTTTGTGCTATTTTGGTATTTTGTCATTATATAGACCATCTGATAGTTCATACCATGCCATTATTTGCGTTAATTTAACATTATTAAAATAAAAACCCTTAATGATTGAATTGTAGACATGAGTAGGACAAATATTAACAGTTAATTATTTACCTCGATTTGTATTTATAATATTTTACGTTTCAATGTTGTATTTAATATAATATGTTAAAGAGGTCATATTGACTCTTAAGCATAAACAAAATGACAAGATTAATCCGAAAATAACGAATTATAGAATACAAATAAGGCAATAGTAATGCATTTTAATATAGAGAAGTGCCTAGGTCCACTGTTTACCAATTTGTCTATGCCCATGCACTGCAGTGAACAGCTCTAACCTCGCTTTCTCTTATAATCTGGGTCAAATTGGTCGCCATTGATCGCGTTCGTTCACTGCAACCGTTTCATATTCTTATCATAGGTAATTATAGGAGCAGAACATTCAATATTCATATTATAAACATGCTTCTGGTATTGTTTTTAGCTTGGTCTTTATATTGATCATTTCGTTGGTTTTAGATTAATAATTTAACGAATTATAATATTTTTGATGTGTTATTTTAGGAACATAGGCCTATGGACGTGGATTGCGTTTCGTAAACAAAAAAAAACATTTCACAACAAAATAATATTTATTGTTAGAGCTGGTTTGAGTTATAATGTAAATTGTAAACTATTTATTACTCCACCATACACATTCCTTTAGTTTCTGTTTAAACTGTCTCATTATTTGACCAAATAATAAGGAAACACTTGGGCATGCTAGCATAATAACAGTAATAGTATAATAAAATGGATACCAAACATCTCTATGACAACGTTTCAAAGCTGAAGGTTTACCATGTTAACGAATAATAACAAACATATCAATATATTTGGTCCATATTTTCACCAGTTTTCACAAAGTGTAAGCATGTATTCAAATTAGGCCTATGTCGTATTTTATATAAATGCGTACTGTATACGGCAATGTTATCAATATAAAATTCAGTATTCGAATAATAATCGGGGTATATATTTTAATACCGATTCTGGCTGATACATGTTATTTAATATAAAGCTTAGTCCAGACTGTCAAATTATATTCTGACATATTTTGGTAATGATATATGTATGTATGGTTATGAGTTGATGTTATCTTGGTCATCAAAACTTATCAATTGTTTTTGGGTTAAGTTTAAGTAATATCGTAATATTTATGTACATTTTTTAATGAATTTCGTTCTAGGCCTCTACAGTAAACTGTGCAATAATTTCAATAAGAACAATAGAAGCTTTTTTTCTTAAATTTGACCTGAGATGATATTGTAAGTTCATGTCATAATAAACGTGATGAATGGATTGTTCCTGCAATTTTTATCTAATAAATGTTAATCTAGGACTGTTGAATACATAATAATAGTATTAATTATAACCATATTAATAATACGTGTGGCGGTAGTATGGTTAGAGTATATCAGTGATTTGAGCAAGTCTTGATTTAAAAAAAGCTTGAGAAGCTATAAAAAAGTAGAAGCTGACTATTTTTAACACATTAACATATTAGTGATTTGAGCAAGTCTTGATTTAAATAAGCTTGAGAAGCTATAAATCTACAAAAGTAGAAGCTGACTATTTTTAAAACATTTCAGTGATTTGAGCAAGTCTTGATTTAAATAAGCTTGAGAAGCTATAAAATGTAGAAGCTGACTATTTTTAAAACATTAATATATTAGTAATTTAAGCAAGTCTTGATTTAAATAAACTTGAGAAGCTATAAATCTACAAAAGTAGAAGCTGACTATTTTTAAAACATTTCAGTGATTTGAGCAAGTCTTGATTTAAATAAGCTTGAGAAGCTATAAAAAAGTAGAAGCTGACTATTTTTAAAACATTAGTATATCAGCGATTTGAACAAGTTTCATTTATAACAGCTTGAGAAGTTATAAATCTACAAAGCAACTATTTCTTTTAATATTAGTATATTAGTGAATTGAACAAGTACATTATTTGCAAAAGCTCGAGAAGCTAAAAATCTACAAAAAGCAAAGCTATTTCTTTTCATGTTGGTATATTAGTGATTTGAGGAAGTCTGCTTTACAAAAGATATCTACAACAGCAGAAGTTCACTTTATTTTTTTAATATTAGTAAAACTTAAAGCAGGAATACTCTCCCTCGTAAAGTAATGTTGATTTATCACTGATGTTTGGATCAACACAACACAACAATATAATACAAATTATTCGTTTGAAAAACAAAGATGCTGTAGCACTGAAATGTTTTTTTATTACTGTATAATATTAAATGAAATAGTGCTAAATTAATGTTTTTAGATAATTCAAGATTATTTTCATTACAGCCATTGATGTTGAGTATTATTTTCAATTTATGAATTATTAGATTATTTAACCGTTACTTTTTATTTAAAATAGACTTGTTTTCAGTTTATATGATCAATAATGTTAGTTGATCCGATATAATATAAACTATTTAATGTTTTATCAATACATATAAAGATACTCAATATTTCTACTATAGTTTCCATATCTAATCTTACTCTATGTATTTTGTTTCACATATTTTAAGTTTCATTCGTTTAATAATTATTTTTAAATAGTTGGTAATTTCTCTGGTTTCCTCTCATTTTACTAATAATTACCTCTACGAAGTTTAGAAGTAATTCAATAACTGCTTTTAGAGTGTGTTCGGAAGTATTTGTTATGCATGCAACTTATGTATTAACGTTTACAAAAATGATATTACAGATAAATTGCACCCCTAAATATAACAATCACTATTTTATACCTCCATAGGCATATCTTCGTGAATCTTAAAATGGCATTGCTCCAATTTTAAATACATTAAACAGTAGCTCGGACATAGGGTTAGGATTTTCTTAATTTTGTTTTATTATATATTATTTATTATTATATAAAACAATTTTTAATTAAGTTGATAAATCTCGTCTTCAAAATCTACTCAAAAATATTCAAATTAGGCGTACGATTGTTTTACCCATTTTAGGATCATTGCATCTTTAATGTCGTCAGTTACAACACGATAAGGCACAAGCTGCTATGCGTGCGGACAGAGAATAGCGTGAAGAGACGCACAACGCGTACATGCAGCTTCTCCAATTTGTATATCTACGCGTACATTGTATACGCGCGCGTGACAGTGTGTATTTTTTTGTAGTTTCACTGACAATATTAGCTTGAATGTGTTGCTGTTTTTAATTATTATAAGATCATTCTTTCTCTGTTGACGTGAACGATTTTCACTTCTTGAGTTGCATCAAGGTTATTTCTTTATCATAATGTCGAGTGTCACAGTGTGGCATTCATCTAGGGCTATATCACATTGATCTATAGCCTAAAAACGATTGTATTTGGGGTATGGCCTATTTTTTTAAACGTTTTTGTCAAAGTAGAATGTTGTCTATAATTCAATTTGATTAATGTAGGTCCAGGTATGTTATAGCCGAAATATTATTCCCGTATGTAAGCTATAGTAACATTCCATTTGAAGCATACAGTAGATATGACCTATGTTTTATAGTCTGATGGGCTTATACCATTTAACATATTTAGCTTCGTGGATTAATGATTGAATTGTTGTAGTTTTAAAGCACGTTAATATTATTTTAATTTTTTTATAATAAAATAAATAATAATACAGTGATTTAATTCGGTTACGGTATAGGCCTATCTGAATTTTGTTTCAATTTTTAAAGTACAATAGACAACTGGTAATGTAGTACTACAGATATATGTAATTATATAGTTGTTTTGTTTATTTCGTTTTATAGCCATCTAATATTTTATAATATCTAATAGGCTTATACTATTTAATTTAGATTTAATACCAAAAGTTAGTATGATAATAATTATTAATAGGCCTACTGTTTTTAATATTATTTTATTGATTCGATGAAACATTTCGATTCTGATATTTAATAAAGATATTAATGATTAATTTTAGGTTAAATGTAACATTAATTTGATAATTTACAATTTATTGTGAAGGAAGCCTTGTGAACCTTGAACCAGTACCTATAACATTTTTAGCAATGATTGTATTATCCAACTATCCTTCTCCAATAATGATGCCACGTTCAAACTAGAACGCAATAAATTGACATTATTTGCCTTTCCTTCAACATTTTGTAAAAGGTTTGGTTTACCTTTCTTATTAAAGAGATTTAATACTTACAAATCAGACGTAAGCGATTTAAGAGGCGTATTTATAATTATAATGAGCAGGATGGACACTACACAAAGTATTAAGCCTCGAATAATGCAATGTAAAAGAAACTTTATATAATAATAGTTACAAGTCAATCAGAATAAGTCAATCAGAATTGTTTGAATTTGTCAGGAAACATTAACAGACACATTTCACTATATCGGTACATGTCACGCCAGACGATAGGAAAACCCAACTTAGTTAATAAAAAAAACCTTATTTTATTAGTCTTATTTTTAATGCAGGTAAGTAAATGATGGCGATAAAACTGTAATGATAACAATCTAATTATGACAAAAAATGTAGATATTAATTATTACTCTCTAATTTCTATTATAATTTGAACTCATTGCTTGTAACGAAAACAAAATAACAAAATTAATTCCTTGAAGTCTAAATTAAAAATTGTTTTAAAGGATTATAAATTTATTTTTTTATTGATTTGGTGATTTTAGTGTTAGTGTGATTCAAAATTTTAAATGAAATAATTGTACGTATATCTGTAATTACCTGGAACTACGACGTAACCCTAACATTTCAGGCGAATACCGTATTAATAACAATTTTTCACGCATTATAACATTATAACATGGAGATTCTTTATCAAATATTAAACATATTGAAGAATTTTAGGAACCGAATGTAGGTCTATCTTCAAATGCCTTTGTTTAGTTCATTCTACCTTTAGGTCTAATAGATACAGAAATGTATTAAATGGTTATTAGTGGCTATGTCATTCTATAGTAAAACAGTAGCAAAATGTCAACAGGATGCAGAGTATTCTACACATCTGAATAAAACTGTTTTCAGTGATCCACGTCCATTGTCATATCTTATTAATAACACGTGACTACTAAGTGGATTCTCAGTGCAAAGTAGTTTTGAATTTTGTTAGCCTTCCCCGTGAATTAGACCGCCGATGTGGCCCATTTTATGAGATTTAATGATTGACAAGAAATTGTCGTTAGCTAAAAACCTTCTCGGCATATACGTCTTTAGAACGTTTTTAGACGCCATATAAAAAGCACGGGCCTACAACGAGATGTTGCTATAGCAAAGGCAATCTGTACGACAATGAGATGTGACTATAGCAAAGGCACTATAGCCGGATCCATAATGATACGTTGTGAAAGCAAAGGTAACGTATTTACATATCTTGCTATAGCAAAGGCAGTATGATCGACAATATATTCTGTGTCTATAGCAAAAGCACTATAAAAAAAACCTCCAGAGATTTAGCTAACAAAGGCCATACAGCCCAAACCAATAGTGGCTAGCAAAGGCGCAATAGCAATTCCTTGGCCGATGGGATCCTTAGCTTGTCAATGGGTCGATCTTCTCATTTACAAACGTCTCATTTACAAACCTTCTATTTTACAACACTATAGTTGATTATGTCATTATAATAATCATCCCATAATTAATTACTGATTCTTTATTCTTGTATGTTCATCGTTACGTCATTAAAACTTTAAGTTTTAAAAACCAATGGAATAGAATATTACACAAATCTGTGTTTTGGAAAATTTATTCTAACGGTTTTATGAACCTTCCTATTTACGAACATTCTCATTTACACCTTCCCGGCCTGATGTGATGTGTATGTAAATGAGAAGTTTACAAGCTGTAGCCATATTTTAAATCGATGTGTACACTGAGATGAATACTTATCTGTGGTTACTGTACAAATGTGTGCCAAATAAATCTAAAGTAAGTACAGTTGGTCTAGCGGTACAGCAGAGTAAACTATTTGTTCCTTCAGAATGCAATACAAAAATACGAGGCATAGATGAGGTCCACCTTGGTAGCCTAGCTTGTCTCAGATGACCTTAAAAGGAAACTCCAGGATTAAAATGTCTATGGATACTCCATTAGGCCTAGTTGTTACCTTACAGACAAAATTGGATAATGACATGAGGAATGAAAGCACTTTCCAAAGTAGACATTAGATGAAAAAGTGGGTCTTATACTCATATTACACAATGCTAAAGAATAGGAAAATTACAGATTTTGAAAGGGTTTTTTTGTGTTTGAAAACCGTAAAAGTCACATTAAATATTACCTGTTCTAATGTGAATTTGTCTGATCTTTCCTTTTATGTGGGTTAAATTTGTAATGTGAGTTCGGTTTTCAAGCACAACCATTCTGAAATCTCAAATTGTTCTTTTCTTTAACACTGTGTAATTTGAGTAGTAGGCCCACTTTTTCACTTGGGACTCACTTTACAATGTTTTTAGGAATAATCTCATTGTCTAAATGTTGTGACATTTTGTAAATTAGGTAACAATTAATTTTCTATAGATTTATCCACATAGGCCTAGGCCTAAATTTTAATACCGGAGTTGCCCTTTAAAGCAAGGTTACATAAATGAAAATATAGGCCTATAGTAGAACTAAAATAGATATTTTAGTTAAATAATTATTACAGCCTAAACATAACAAGGAACATTTTCGCCAGTGTAGCGTAGCAAATTGCTACATAAAAATGAACATTCGCTACACAATTTTAATTGTGGATTGCATAAAATCATCATATTAAACCATATATTTATATAGCATCAAAATATATTAGCAATTATTGCTAATCGATATTTTGAAATGAAAATTTTCCCTGCATAAATGAAGGCAGAATAAATTTAACCTAAACAAATAGACAAGTAAGATTAATAGATAGATAAACAGACATACTGTAGGCCTACCATAATGAACAGATCTGGTTATGTTTAAGAGGCTTATATAGGGTAGAAATTGAAAAAGAGAAGTCTCTATTTTCCTCTACGGTATATCTATAATAATAGAATATTACATGTCATGCCCCAGTTGTTAAAAATATATTTTTAACTTCAATAAAATAATGATTGTATAGGCCTTATCTACGTACTAAATCGACTGAATTGAAAAATCTAAAAAACCGCAAATTTCCAAAACTTTGTAACTAAAGGAGTACGCTGCATTCTCTATACTCATGGAAATTACTGTATTATATTTCGAAATTGATAGGATTAACTCAAAACATACATTTAAAAATCTTTTCAAGTCCTAATTAGATCTTCATTCAGAACCAATGGACGGTGCAATATTCCTATCCCCTCTTTTCTAGGTCTTCTTTTTGCCTGGTTGACTGTCCCAATTCGTTCATAATTTGACCATTATAGTCCCTCTTAGCCCAGAGGGGCTTCTGCAATGCAAACACAGGCACTCTTACACAGCGTTTTAGAATTTTATAAAAGCATCTCTTTTTGTGAGAATGAACTTTACATGCACTAAAAGTGCTACTTTACCGGTTTATTTACATTATGCTAATATCTCAAGTTCCATGTGTTTTGTTCTTTTTGGGAAGCCAGTTTCTGTTATACCAAGCTTCAACATTTGATATCCAAAACACAATGCACAACCAATGAATTGTATGTAACATACTGGGTTTAAGTAAAGGGTAGCGTACTCTTTCAACGTTGTGTCTTTTTTCCACAGACTATTGATAAATAGAATCCTATTTCACGTTTTTAAATAGTACTAGTTGTTTGTCTTTCACTTTGAAAGTTATTCATTTTCTATATGAGGAAATCTTGGTCTTTTTGTTGAGTAAAGTTTATTCGAAAAGAAATTGATATTTATACTGATATAAAATTACAGTATCATACCTAGAAACTGAAAAGAGTATTTTACAATATCTCACACAGCTATTGAACCATATTGTGCACTGTTGTTTTGTTTTGATTACTCGTGGTGATAAGAAAATAATAACATCAACTTACTTAGTCTTTCCAGGGAGTTATATCTCTGTCTATTTCCAATATTTCCCTAAACCAAAAACATTGGGTATAAATATTTACTATCAAACATATTTTCGACGATTGTGTGTTTCTATAGTGGCATGACCAGATAAGATGCATCGTGCCTATACTCTCTTAGGACTACAGACAGTATTACTTGTATGTAGTGAAATGCTGGATTTCCTTGGGTTAACATTAATATACCAGGCATCTGTAAATAAATCCCTGAATATACATTGTCCCTTGTATGCACTGTACCATAGGTATAACTTGAAGGTTCAACAGGTGACATAACTATCATCAATTCTTTCTGCTGCTAAAGCTAGCCTTAGGTAAAAGTCGACCGTTTTGGAGTAATTGTTAGAAGCTTGTTTTCACATTCAAGCCCCATTAAACTATATTTACTTTACAGATTCACTATTAAACACCTTGGCTCCTGACTGTCTTACAATAGCCTAAGAATAAAGTTGCTTAACTTAACGAACAACCTTGACAACGACTATCTTCAGAGCATTTTGTACATCATTGTTACATTTTAATTCTACTAACCTGAAGAAGACAAAACCAGCCAATACTTTTCCCTACATCCATTCCTCCACGTCGAAATCGTTTTACCTGAAGGAACTCCTAGTATTCTTGAATTGTTTGTGGCCCTTAAAGTTTACATCATGTTTCTTTCCTCATGTATTAATTAGAATTACAAACGCCTTATCCGTTTATCCAAAATTTCCATTGTTGATATTAAAATAAAATAATTCAAAATCGCTAAACTGATTCGATTATGCTTAATATGTGCAATGATTGTAGGCCTATCTATAAAGTATTATTTTTGAGTGCATAATAGAAGCTTGTTTTATGAAACAATAACATCTAAATCTTCAATCTTGAATCTAAAGATGATAAATGTAGCATGAAAGGAAAAACAATTTCCTTCATAATTGTAGTAACGTACTGCCTACCTTGTAACATGGCGTCATTTTCTGTTTGAAAATGTTTGTCTTGGTCCTCGACTAGGTACCGGTAATTATCTAAGTTGTTGACGTACTTGCAGTGTCTTCTAGTTTGTTTAATGTTGTGGGTAGGTTTTTAAATTGGAGAAAGAGGGACTATGGCTAAAATAAAACACATCAACCGTTTTGCGAATGCTAGGTCGTCGTTCGAATAAGGGGCTAAGCTGCAACATTTACTGGCTTACCATGTCAAGTTATTTTTGGCGTTTGTTGGTGCTTGGAATTATCACCAATAACAGCAGGTGCATTGAGCAGTGTACCTTTTAAATTGGACTGTGCAAAGTGACTGATTTATGGGAAGGTTTGTATTGACCTGGTCCTACTTTCGACCCTTTCACTTGTGACGATAATTTTAATTCGTGTTCGACCTTAAGTTTGAAACGAGTTTCTGGAATAATTCAATAATTCAATTTAAAAAAGTTATTTGGTTCTGGCCAAATCAAACGTTTCAACCGCCATACGGATGGATGTAGGCCCTGGGAAATGCTACTTAGCTACCTAATATGAACACTTCAGCTGCCTACACAAGAGGGGGTTTGGAGTTGGATAACCAATCATCCAGTTAGCACGTATGCCTAAACAAGTGTTTGGGCTCCTAGCTCATATTGGTAATTCAACAATATCCACATAATTGTCATGTTATAGGTGATATTGTACCCTTCTAATAAATAAACTCAAACTGTGTTCTATACTTAAATCTATCGATCTATTATTAAATGAACAATGTTGTGTTATAGGCCCATCGGAATTTGTTGTGATAGTAAAACGAGATAGGACTATGAAAAGAAGGGTAATCTCCGTAGACTAGATATGGTAACCATATTTTGAGAAATAAGTCCTTATAGTAAAACGGAATAGGCCTATTGGAAATTGAAATACAGGACGAAGCTAATGTTTTTAGAATATCATTTAACTTCATGCCTTATCACAATCCATTTTTTCTGTTTTTTAAACTAGGGTAATACACAGCTTGTGATAATCATAGATCTGACCCTCTTAACACAACACAGTCATTTTAAGCAAAAATATGTTTTATTTTCAAAATAAGAATCGAAAGAAATCAGACCTCTGTAAATGTGTAGCATTTTGTCTAATTATGGAAATAATTGACGAAACTACATTGAATTTCATACTTCAGTAAATGGTTTGCCACTGTACGTGGAAGAAGATACATTTGTGATGACTAAGTACGAGGAAGAAGCAGTGACACGAATTAGATAATAGTCTGGGGTTAAAGTTTAAATTGATCGTTGTCGGGCTCATATTTCGCTCGTATTCATTTTTACAGCTTGATAGATTACATCAATCAGCTGTTTGTAATAGTAAGAACGAACCACTGGTGGTGTCTGAAGATTGTAGTTTTAATATTCAAGAAATACAGAGAAACCTGTTTTGGAAGTCATATGTCACAATTTAACGCAGATCCTTCTTCTAGGAACTGTGAATTCAACAAGTACAGAGAAACGTGTTTAGAAGTTAGGCCCAAGTGTCACAGCTACCGTTAATGATTGTAGGCCTAACTGGCCATGGTAACAATGCATAGACAGAACGACATTCTGTGGTTTAATAATATACATTTAATAACAGGCAGCCAGGCCTACAGAATTACTGCATTGGTATTTGTCATCTTTAAAAGACTTAATAACGGTAAAGTAACGGTAAGCTTATTCTATAGGCCTATACGTGATGTCTGATGCATTCCATCCTTTGTTTTGAATATGATTTCAAATCAGGTGGAGCATTATTAGCTGATCTGCTGCGTAGCAGATCAGCTATTGTTGTTGTAAGAGATCTTTGTTATTCTTCTTTCTTTCCTTCCATTTTTGTTCGCAGATTATCTCAAAATCTACATTACCTATTAACATGAA
>JAOTQE010032576.1:0-10252 GCA_025631205.1 Nesometra sesokonis
CCTATTTTTGTTGACACTTCATTAAAATTTATAGTACTGTAAAGTACAAGTTAAACGTAGTGTAGCCTCTTCTAACATACTTTTGAAATGAGGTACTCTAGTATGGTGCAATAACCATTTCAGATTTGAACAACCGGCTGACAGTGCAATAACTGTTTCATATTTAAACAACCGGTCGACGGTGCAATATCCTAGGCCATTACCGACATTCTAGACTGGAATCAAAGGTCATATGGAGGTGGACTATTAATACAACTGCATGCACTGTGTGCATAGGAACGTCGGCGGCCGTAGGCCTCTGGTTGAAAACAACCAATCGACGCAGTACAGTAGCTTTGTAGCAAACACACGCAAAATCCGCAAAAAAAAAAACAAGGACAGGGTCTTAAATTCTAAACGGTTAAAGCTACATTCATAAGAATTGTGGGCACTTGGCGGAGGTTTGCAGTCTTGTACTTCTAGTTTATATTGTGTGCAGTTTCCGCGTCTTAGATCGGATCGACTTGGTTTTTATTGTAATTGTATTGCTTTAACAGTTATTTACTGAAGCAAATACAAATCGTAATTTTAGCTAAGGCAAATTGGTAAAACATTGTATTAACTAAAGAAAAGCCCTCTATTTTGGCAAGTAATATTTCAAAATCTCATAAAATTTATTCCGTTCCTTGTCGCTCCCCTACATTACTGATTTATCTTCTATCTAACCTCTGGAGTCATTTAAACATCACGTATAGAAACTAAGGTAAATAGACTTACTAATACTATGGTATTTACCAGAGCTGAAAATAGAACACATCATTAAATCTAGCATTTGGAAATGTATACTGCTGACCAATATAACCAGAATCTTTTACACTTTGATATAGCACACTCTATTGTATTGAATAAATAACGCAGTGCGTTCTGTTACTTCGAGTTAAAGTTTTATGATATCAATATCAATTACAGAGGAGGCAGTTTAGTAAGTCGTCAACTGATGAAATATTATTACTGGGTTGATTAGGATTTTGGTATACCTTGTCTGCGCTGTCTGTGTGCCAATAAATTGATGCGCGCTGGGTGGTAATAACATGACATAAGATCGATAAGGTAGGCCTGTGTTTTATCATTTAATTATGATTTCTTTAACTATCCAAGCTGTTAAATTATTCATTTTTCAGAGATAAATTATTTACAGGTTCAACTGTACTGTAGGGACACATGCGTTGTATTTTTTAACTGTTCCCTAATTATATTAGACATCAGTCGCTTTTCGGTGGCGATGGTAAAGTAATTCGTTTGATTTCAAGAAATGTCGTTGAATGTCTAGTTAGCCCACAGGCCTATATCAATGGAAGGACCTGGAACAAGAAGAGCGACCTGGTGAGCAGTCGCTCTTCTTGCTTTTCGATCTTTGCTGCTGCCATTGCAGTGTTGCTGCTGTTTTCTGTTATGGTGGCTGCTGCTCTGTCTGCTACTGTTGATCGTTGCTTCTGTTATTTTTTTTTTTTTGCATTGCTGCTGCTTATGTCCTTGGTTGTTTGCTGCTGCTTTTCTGCTGTTACTTAAGTTGTTGATATTGTTTCCTGCGTTTTAATTCTGCTGCCATTGTTGTTGCTGCTGTGTGGTTGTTGGTTGCAAAAGTGTCCTTTTTTTATTCATTAATTTATTTGGTCTAAATCGCATTACATTATTAAAAACAATACATAGTATTAATCTAAATTTAATACAAAATTTAAAATGAGTTAAAATAGTCAAAAGACAAGTTTCATTAAAAATTAACTATAACACACTTTGCATTGTTAAAGGTGTTTCGGATTCGAAAGATCCACTAATCCGCCCCACCAACACAACCACACGACAACCAAGGAACCGGAAACGGCACACAACAGAACCCGTACACCAAGGTCCGACCCCAGCACCCATGAAGCAAGAAACCCCCTATACCGCCACAATGCTACACATATCACCACTCCAACAAGGCGCCTACGCATCCCACCCAGACACCCTCGCAGCACGAACTCGCCCGGCTCATCCAGACAAGGCAGCCGCATCCTAAGCCACAGCCAAGCCACACCGCCGTGCCCATCACAACACCTAATCTCAGTTAAAACTGAAACCAAATGATAATAATCCGACCAAAAAAAGGCAAACGTTCCTTCTCAAGCAGCTGATAGTTACAAATTTTAGCATATATGCAGTGTTGGTAATATAGTTGCATCCTAGTTTTTGAAAATACAATTGGATAAATATTAATATAGTAAATACCAAAATATTAAGACTTTTTAGTCACGTGACAAACGCTGTGCTTGTGGTGAAAGTCTGACTGTCTGGGACAACTAACATAGGCTTGTAACCTGTTTCGCCCGGTTAATGACCTCGACCAGAAATACATAAACACTGTACTCGTGTTCTATTTTTCCTCAGCCAAATTGACAGGTTTTGTTAATTTAATTTCAATACAACTTCGGATTCGATTCCTTCGCTATGATGTCACGATTGGCATATCATGACAACACACACTGAGGTTTATTTGTTACCTACGGTACTTCGCCACTGGCGCAAGGGTATTCTCTTGCTTCTTGACCAGTAATAAATAAACTCACTACTGTAATCAAAATTTTATAAACATTTTAGGTGTATATTACAAACACAACAAATAGAAATCTTACAAAGGATTCCCCAACTCAACGAATTAGAAACCACGGTCGCCGCAGGGATCTGGTTTTGAGATGACGTTTGCAAAAGTGCTCATTTTCCAACCAGATAATGTTCTCTTCCAGATTAAGATGGGCCTCTTTTGCGGCAATGGTCTTTCTTGCTCGTGTTTTTTTTTTTTTTTTTTTTTTTGTTTTGTAAATTTTTCTCTGATAAGTTCTTAAGTCGTAGCTGGTTACTCCAGCACGAAAAGCTCAATACACAATAATAGAAAATAAATATTTCCGGTAAACTGACCAATCCGAAGTAGGCTATTTCTGTTGATTCAGGGACCCATGTGAATATTTCTCACGTTATATTAACACGTGCCATGTGATAATTCACAAATGTGCCAAATTAACGCGATACTGTATCTTGTTTTGCACGAATTCGTTATTAAATAGGTCAAGTATTTACAAATAATAATAGGCCTAGATAATTCTTCTAGATATTTAATCAAATACATTACTCAGAATGTCGATATAATAAGTAGGCCAGCTGCGTATTATAATAATACGTATAAGCAGAATTATTTTTAAAATAAATTTGAGGCATGTCATGGCAAAACCACCAAGTTGTAGGAAAATTGAAAATTGAGTTTTTGTTATAGCCATGTTACAATTTTCATAAGCTTTAAAATGAGGGGTCAATTATCAAAATTGGACATCTATAACTGAAGTTATTGGACACAATATACACAAATTTCCTTTGTATTTGCTTATATTTCCTATTGTTTATTTGCTTATTTCTCAATAACATCTTGTGCGACAACTTGGTGGTTTTGCCACGACTAGCCTCATTTGTTCGTTCACAACAATCTGTTCCATTTTTCATCTTAGCTTCAATGGCAAAATACTGTTTATTCATATTGTAGCCTATATTGTATAGCGTACTTTTTTTATCACAAAACATTATTTTGATTTAGGCATACTTCAAAGACCCGTTTGTTCTTCCTATCTAATCAGTGCAATTGTTACCTCCCGTAAGCGGACACCTCCCGTAAGCGGACGCGGACAATTTTTGTCTTAAAATTTAGATTTTTGTATGTTAATTTACATTCCAAAAGCGGACATCCCGGAAGATTTAGTGATTTTTCTGTAAAACGAATACAAATTTCTGTACAAAATCGTCATGGCTGAGAATAAATTACTGAACCGATCTTTAAGAAATGATAAACCATATGTAATAAATATTGAATGCGGTGTCTAGAAATTAAGAGGCAATTTATGTTGAGAATGCCATGAAATGTGAGACATACGGACGTATACATGTGGACCTCTATCGGCCGGAATTCTCGTAAGCGGACACCTCCCGTAAGCGGACACTTTTTCCGGACCCGAAGGTGTCCGTTTACGGGAGGTTCAACTGTATATTCTTAAACCTAATTTGTATGATATTATATTTCCAAGAGGACCAAATAAATTTTGAATCTTAAATTTGATCGTATTCCACCACATTTTACACAATTTCCTTCTTTGGTTTATTTTATTGTAGCCTACCACGACGTAATTGGAGTTTTTCTTTTTCATTTTATATACTGCCTAACCCTGGAATAATCTTTCAAGTATTAAAGTTAGTGACATTTCAATCCTCCATATTTTTTAATCGGAGACTAAGCTCCAGGTTCAGATTCAGGTGGAGCCTCTTGTTCAGATACGAACAAGAGGGACCAGAAATAAGAAACAGTAGGTAGCGGAACCATATACTACGAAAGGAAGGGAATTGACAAAAAACCCCTACCATGCGTTAAAAATCAACCGTGCATGCTCAGTTAATTATTGACGTCACATGATGCCGAACGGAGTCTTAGGGTCAATGAACATGTACTAACCAGTGAGGTATGTACTAACTTACTAAAAAAAAAATCTCAATAAATGATTTGCCTCCTTTACGAATTAGATAGATCTGTTAACCGACAGTGCCCCATGGCCGAGCAGTAAAGTCTACTTGCAAATACTAACCGAAACTATTAAACTGTCTCCATTGTTAGACATTTGATTAATAAGTCGACTTGACCTAAGTCGAATCATTTCTAAGTCGAATTTATTTTATGTGTTGTCCTTTAACAAGAGAGCATCTGTAGAGAAACTTTTTCCCGGGCTCTAGGTGGGCCCTTGACCCACGCCTATTGCCATCAGTTTACTGTTAAAACCTCGCATTTGTGTTTGTCAAAATTGGCATCGGGTTCCCTCTTTCGAGCTCTGCTGGATCCACCCTAGACTTGCTCCAAGTCTGTATATTTATTTTAATTGTTTAATAAAGTGCGCCACCAACGGATGATAAAGTTTAGAAAGGTATGACGATCCACCTGCTATGGAACGCAATGGGTGCCTTTTAATCGTCTTTCACGAATTAAACTGAATCACCGTCTTGAACCAAGACTAGATCCACCCCTACCCTGAATGTCCTTTGTCTATGAATCAGGCATTTTTTTTTTATCAACCCCTATTCTTATTCCACAGTTCGTTGCATTTCCTTGTCGAAACTCATTATACTTATAAACATGGTGATATCGACGTATGTTAATGGCATGGATTTGATAATACAGGTATTATTACTGATTGCATATTACCAACACGTTTTATTCTACTAATAATTGTTCAAGGCCGGTTTATGCGTTTCCTCAAAGCGACTGACTGACGTAGGCACACTTAGCTCAGGCTGCGGAAATCCGAATTCCCACCTCTGAAATAAATCGTTATTATTCATATAAACATGAAACACGATTTTTTCATTCATCATAATTTGTAACTGGGGAAAAGTATAACGATGTAATTTGAACAGAATATAATTTATACAAGCAATCTGGTTAAGCTGTTAGGATATTATTTTTACATCGAGCTCTAGAGAAAGCGTGACGTACTACTTCTAACCAATTCGGATGAAGAATGTTGCCTTTGGACAGAAAAAAAACAACTACGTGGTCAAAACTGGGCCAGAGACCTGCAGTTAAAAATGTCATGTCATACGTCATTTAAAACGTTATTTATTGTTAAAAAAGAAATATTTTTACAAAATTCCTTGGTTGTGACGTAGGTCTACTGTAAATGTTGTCGAGCTAAACAATGGTGTATTTAGGGGGTGCTGAGGTACTTAAGCACCGCCCTTCGGATGACGAAAAACACCCACAAATCAGGAATTGGGCTAAAATTAAATAGGGGAAAAAACTTTTCTTTTTTTGTTGTCAGAATCCAACCAAGGTCGAGCCGTACTACCCTATTTTGGCCCGTATTTTGGGGTTTTCTTGTGGAATTTGGACCCGGTGCACCTAATATAAGGGGGGGGGGGGCGCAACTACGTTTTGACGAGGGGGCGCGCGCCCCTGTAGTAGAATCACTTTTGATTTAGGACTCACTTGAGATGTGAAATATTAGCAATTAATTGCAAAAATATTGAAGATCGATTAATCAGGCAAGTGTATCTATAACTCTTCATCTGAGCTAAACATAGAAATTTGTCAACATGAGCAAGTTACATTTTTGGCCGTGTTTCCGCAGGAAAAAGATATCCGATAAATTATCCCGATAAAAATTATCCGATAAAAATGCTGCAGAAACGGGTGTAGCTATTCTGACGTAATAAAATTATCCAATAATATTCCGATAATTATCCGATAATTGACCTAAATGCGATAATTTTTTACCTTTGACACGGGGTCAACCTTGATCTTGCTTTTGCGAGGATTTCACCGCGGGGCAACCAGGGTGCCACGCGAGGAAAAGGGAAATCACCAAAAAATCACCGGAAGTTAGAGGACTCGCAGTGCATTATGGTCTACACTGAGTTTGCGCAGTTGTATTTTTTTTAATTGATTTGATTGGATGATATTTTATCGAATAATCCGAAATTCCTGTGCCTTTAGAACCATAGAAAAAAACATACGGCAATCCGGAGTATTCTTGAACCATTTCCGGCATTAACATTCCCCGCCGATAACGCCAATTCCATCACAAAAGTTGTTTCCATTTTTAAAATCCTAGCATTGCTAATAAAGCCAGATTAGTACGAATAATCGACAAGACTTCGTACTGCATTAGGTTTATAAATCATGGTGCATTACAAAGTACATGCATACATTTTGTGGTAAATTCGTTTAGTACCGCATGTGTTACAGCGGTTAATAATAATCATTACGACATTATTGAAATTATCAGAATCTCGAAACTCTTTAAAATAGTATTTTTCAATTCAGTCGATGATGTACGTATCCGGTGACCGTGTTAAGTAACATTAACGCGGTTTAAAGTAGATCAAAAATCAAATTAATTTATATCTATTAAAGGGTAAATTGGAGCGTACATGCTTTAAAAACGACATACTGGCTTTATGGAGGATCTAGAGGTATTACTAGCCTAAGTAACAGGTACAGGTATGTAAAGTTAATATCTAAATGTGTTTTCTGTATTGTTATAGTATAACGTTAAAATTTGGTTCACCGGCTTACAAAAAAATTACAAGACAAAGTGTTCGTAAACGATTACACCCTCACCTACCTATGTTTTGAAGGAGCGTTTTCCCTCTTGTGTTTGTTAGTTTGTGTGTTCATTTGTGAACAGCCTAAAGCCATAGTTTTCACTCTTGATACCTCCTTGGTGATAGGGAGGTATCGGGCACACAGAATAAACATGCTACATACTCTATTCAGTGTCAAGAAAGGTTATCTTTGGAATTTTAATGGCAATAGCTTACAGATAGGACTAGAGTATATCAGTAACTGCCAGGCCTGATTAGTATCTACTGTATTTTTGTCACTTAAGAGAGGGCAGTAGACACAAAATCCTATAGATTAGAATCCAGAATTCATGTGGTAAGGCGGACCAGCACCAAACCTCAGGACCTAGATAAGGATGGCTCTGACATTGTTTGAAAATTTGAAGTACATCGGCCCAATAGTTTTTGAGATATGGATGCAGACAGACAGACACACACACACACACGCAGACAGACAGACGCAGCTCATTGCAATACCCTCTCCCCACTTCAGTGGGGCGAGGGTAACAACTGGTAATGGTTTGTGACGTTAAGTGTAAAACACAATACATTAAGATATCTAAATTTGTAGGTTTTCTTCTTTTTGTGGCGTCCCCCTCCCCCACCTCCCCCACCCTGGAGACACCCCATTGCGTTCCATAGCAGGAGGATCGCCATCCCTTTCTGAGTCCTAACTAATTGAACGCTGGAAGTTCTGAAACTGTAAGTTAGGATTTACTCATAACTTATTATTGCAATTTTTTATGGCAGGTCTTTCGTCATGTCTGTTGGAAACTATTGTTTATTAAGGAAATTCAGGTAGGTCGTAAATAATAGCGTATTTTAGAATGACTAGTCACCCGACTTAACTTTGCTACCTGCATGCTCTGGAGCGACCTCAAATCAATGGCCTATATCTTTAATGGCGCTATACACGCCTATACTTACCAGCATTCAAATAGGATTATTAACTCATAGATATTTTATGATTATCTTACATTGTATACGACATTAATGATGAAAACCAAGTTCGAGTAAAAATGTAAAGGCAAGGTTATAAATTTTCGTCTACTTGTGCCATATATTTTTGTGAAATCATTAGCCGTACTCGTGGGAGTAGGCGTTAGTTTAAACACCATTCTCAAATTCCTCTTTCAAACGTGAACTTTTTCTCAAGAAATCCGCACCGTTTCAATAGCGCTTCAATAATTTAGAAAATAACATTCACCGACCTAAATTGTCTGTCCGTTGACTTGCTACCAACCGAGTTGAATTGATTCGGAAGCATTGTCTCATTAATTAGGGGTTATTGTAAAACGGTACCATAACTTGGATACTGTTCTTGAGTGTTTCCGAAATTGTACGATAATTGCCAAGAAAACATTAAGCTTCCCTGAAGAACAGTTTGATTGTGGAATAACAAATAAGCGATCGGAAACATCAAATTTTGATCGCGGTGATCCATTGGCGCGCACAACTACGATAGCCCAAAGTGACCATCATAGTTATCGAGATTATCAAAGATACTTTAAGCTACCGTAAGGACAATTTCAATGTGTTCTCATTTTAGAGTAGGCCTACTGCTAAGACATGGCGTTGTATGCAGCACGCAATATATTGCTGGTTAAGATATTGACGATACACAGAGAATCGAGTTTACCACTACCGAGCAAACACTATTGTTTGAAAATCGCAAAAGATATTGTTCCTGTTAACTTTATATCGGTTCCTTAAAATAGGACACAAAGGCCTGCCTATTTTATTACACCTGTTGAATGTAAAATTATATGTAGCTTATTCTACTCTCGTCAAATGTAGGATCATCCCTTTCTAGGCCTATATAATATCTCCCATGGATTGTATGGTAACACATCTTAGATTTAGGCTTACATTTTTTAATGGTAGGCACGACAACAGGCCGACCGAATGACTCACTGACCAATGGGATGACCGGAACATATTCTTCTACATCATAAACTTTGAAAAAATACACTTTCAAATGGAACCGATCGCAAAGGACACTGCCCGACTGGATACTGACAGTTATTTATAAGGTACGTTCAATAACGCATAGTAGCTTCGATGTAATATAGTATTCAGTGTGATGATCGCAATTAAATTTGTATAAAAAACAAGATAAACATTTGAAATTTATTTATACTTATTCGTAAATTTGTTTGCGGTGGGATTTAACATTTATATATACAAAAAAACCTTAAATTACAACCAAACTAATTTTTTTTTAGTAAACAGGCTTCTCTCCTACACTCAGCATCGTGAAGGCCAGGGTGAATTATAAACGATTCTTTTTATTTTACTAAGTTCACCCTATATATTTGAACACTTGTAAATTCCAAAACGTAATCTGCAATAATGTTATTGTTGCGTGTAACATGTTCTTACAAGAGATCAAAATGTCAAACCATACATCTTCCGTTCTACTAAGCTCTTGAAAACACAGGACTATACAATATCTCAATTATAGTCTTGGTTAAGAATAGTGATTCGGCTTAATATCGTAAAAATCAACTGGCACCGAATGCCTTCCATACAAGGTGGATTAACATACCTGTACCTATGTTTGTAATTAGGACAAAACGCACTTCATACAATAAAAGCAATACGGTACCTAATAAAAAAAACAATAATTATTATAAACTTAAGGCGTTGGCTTGTTTTAAGAAATCAATTAATGAAAAATTAATTGGGAAGATGATGATTAAGGCAGACATCCGATTAGAATTATTGTGTTTCGTTAATCATTTATCATGTAATATGAAGAATCATCATAAAATGAGTCACATCGTCTATGAGATCGAATTTAGGTTATTTAGCAAAATGTGTAATGATTGGATTGGATTGGCTTAGAGTATTTCAGTGCGATATTCAAGGATAACACAAGTCGAACGACTTGTTTCCAATGGGGTCGTTCTGGTGGTGATTTTGGGCAGTACATTCGGAAATAATTTTCTATCGTTTTGAGGAGAATTTAAGGCCCGGTCACACTATCACCGATAACACTACCGATTTATCGATGCCGATATATCGATACCAATACAAATTATCGGTGTAGTGTAAATGTACGGAGGCGGTCACACTAGCTCGA
>JAOTQE010032587.1:0-10252 GCA_025631205.1 Nesometra sesokonis
GTTTCTATTGATGATGAGGTCATTTGATTTGCTAAAATTCTTCCTCACCATAGTTATCCAATCAATCTATTATGAAACAAATCTTATTTTCTATAGGATGATATAATTATTATTACCATTGAATTTTGTAAGGATGTAGATTAACAGTAATCATAAATAAATGATAGTATGTGGCAGAGCCAAGACAAAGGGGGAATAAGTCGAAAAAATTGAAAATTGAGTAATTTATAAATTATTATAAACTACGCATTATTATCTTATATGGAACAATGGAAAATGGAACAATAACAATAAAAATAATTTCATACAATGTTTCCTTGCAATGTTGTGAACAATCAAATTTTGAACATTTAAAATGTAAGTTTTGAGAAAACTACATTTGGAAATTGCTCATCAGTATACATTAACCTTAAAGCAGGGTCATTTAAATCCCATTTTTTGAACATTTTTGATCATATATCTGAAAATGGTTAATGTAGCATGAAAATGTATAAAACTGTATGTTTTTCTTTAAAAAAGACAATTTTGTTTATCTTTGCCTATTTTGGAAAACTAGTTTTGCGACTAAAGCCGGGCACTCACTGCGTCGTAAGACGGTCGCACGACTAAATCATCGCTCCTTGTGTGTGTGGTTTTCTGACGCGATGTAATGTAATTCTATTTATATAGCGCTTAATACAAACAAGAGAATGTCTCAAAGCGCTGTGAAGAATAGAAAAAATTAATAAATTACAAATCAAAATAAATTACAAAGAATCAAAAAGATGAGTTTCCAAACTAGCCTTAAAAATATTCACAGAAGAAGACTGACGAATGGAATCGGGCAATGTGCCGCAACCGCAAATGCTCTATCACCATCACGGACTTAGGGGGGGGGGCACGTGCCCCCTGTCCCGTTTTGCCTCGGCTAACTTTTTTTGTCCGACTACCAACCGAACAGACTCACCCAGGGGCGGATTTAGGTGGGGGGGGGCGAGTCTTTTCGGTTGGTAGGGGCCCCTTATTATCGCCAAAACGTAGTTGCGCCCGCCCTTTTATTAGGTGCGGCAGGTCCAAAATTTACAACACAAGCCCAAAATTGACTGAAATACAATCACCACAAAATAAGGGTAGCTACCTTTTTTTTTTTTTTTTTTTTGATCGTCAGGAAAAACATAAGAACGACGACCACCCGGAATTTAAAAGTGCGCCCCCCCCCCCTTTCGGCGGATCCTGCCCCTGAGACGACTGGGAAGGGTGAGCAAAACTGAAGGATTGGTTGTCGATCTTAGATATCGTTTACACGATGTATTTCTACGTTGTAACATATCAGAGATGTAAGATGGTGATTGGTTATTTAGTGATTTGTATGTGATCAGCATAAGTTTAAAAATTATGCGTTGTTTAATAGGAAGCCAATGAAGTTTACGTAGGACAGGTGTCATATGCTCAAATCTATGGGTACGAGAAACCAGACGAGCTGCCATGTTCAATAAAAGTTGTAGCTTGTTTCTTTGTCAGGGAGACCATATAAGATAGCATTACAATAATCCAACCGTGATGTTATAAGAGCGTGGACTAGTTTAGTTAATGAGCTGTTATTTAAGAATTTTCGTATTGATCTAATATTTCGCAGATGGTAAGTGACGGATTTACTGATCTTATTAATATGCTTAGACATTGTCAGTGTGGAGTCAAAAAAGATGCCAATGTTTTTGACCTCTGAAGATGGAGTTATAGAGGCATCACTGCTAATTGAGATTCAACATGGAAATCACTTAAAAACCATCGGCCGATGAGTAGAAGACTGTCATCGAATCAGGAAACCACACACACAGGGATCGACGGTTTAGTCGTGCGACCGTTGTACGACCGTCGCACGACGCAGGGAGTGGCTTTATGCCCCATTTGGCTTGGCTCTGCCACATGTCATACATGTACAGTACATAGCGCTAATTGCCAAATACTCCAGTCGCTGCATATTATTATTCCATTCACTGGAGCACATACAGATATCTATTTTTAAAATATTTTAGAATATGTACATTTGACACTTGTACCACATAGGTACCCACTAATACTCTTGCTACTTACCGCATGTTATTCCATCAGCTCCGATGACTAAATCATCTGGACATGTGCAAACCGGTTCTCCAAATTCAACTGCGCAGGTGTGACTGCAATATCCAACAGTGAGGTTACAAACTTAAATAAAAATAAAATCCAAAATTTGCAGTTAGCAATTGTTTTGTCTTTTCAATGGCTGTAAAATCATTAATTTCTGAACTTTGAATACTGATATTTGAGTGATTTAGTATGAGCATGATTTATAACCCTCGCACCAACAGGAATGTTTAATATTGCAATTGATTCTTTTGCCATTAATCGAATTCAGAAATGTAACGCTAATGTTGAAGGGATTCAATGACTGTTTAATGTATTCCTCTTGCTCATGTACTTGAAAAAAAGAAGATATACTTAAACAGAACTAACGACAATTTGTTTCAAGTCTCAAACACCTAGTAAAAGAGAAGGACAGGGTTTAGTAATTCGCTTCCCAATTGGCTTAGAAACCAAAAGGTACTGAGTGTGGAAAGCAGGATTTCTTGCCTCGAACAAGATACCATTCATAGAAGCCTATGTGAAGAGATACTATCTAATGTGGCTATAGAGGTCGCCTAGACGAGTCTAACTTCGGCTTGAATGTTAGAGAAAATTTGAAAATATTATTTAAAGAAGACTTCGACTGTACATATTAAATACCCTTATATGTAAGGGGCTATATGTTGTAAATGTGTTTGTTTTATATGTATGATTAAGACTATGTTTAAAAGTGTTAATTCATCATAAAAATATATAAGTTAACAAAAACGAATTAAAAGATTGAAAGAAGAAAAGGAAATAAATTATGGAGCGGCTCAAAAAGGTTTCCGAAAATAAATATAAAGTATGTGTTTATACATAATTTTGGGACACTAATCATCAGAGGCTAAATGTCCAATGAGCCTATCACGTTTTATAAATTTGGTTTCTAAGCCAATTGGGAAGCAAATTACTAGAAAGTTACCTTTTGGATTGGTTATTACTTGTTAAAAATACTACTTTGTTGATATTATACAGTATACCATTGTTGTGGACTGGATTAAGGGAGGGGATCTTCTAGCAGGGGCGGATCTAAGATTTATCCAAGGAGGGGTGCAATATTTCCCATCGACATGGCGTGTTCCCCATTTTCAATTTGACAAGCATAAACAATTATTTTGAATGTTTTTGGTCCTTTCAATTTGTTGGGGTCAATTGTAGAGCGGGGACGCTCAAATTTGCCGATTTTAGCAAGGGTGTGCGCCTGCCGGATACGCTTTCCTCCTCTAAGTCGGCACCTGTCTAAGGTTTGTTCTACAGCAGAAGTTAATTTTGTTGCCAGAACACTCCATCTCTGCTTGAATCAGAGTTATTTGAAGTTCAGATTTGAAGCGATTAAGTGTTTTGTTGACACCAGTACCTCAGGTATACCATTTCATATACAGTGGATCCTCGATTTTACATACTTAAACTAAAAATTGTAAAATATTAAGCTTTAAATACGTAATTCAAATGGACGTGTTAAAAGTGTGTTAAAATTAACCAACATTTATTGATTTTTGTATACTTGGAGGCCTCTAGACCTAAACAATGGATAGTAGTTAATAAATGAAGAAATATGTAATGAATAAACTCATAAAAAGACCATAACTCAATTTACAAACTCCGGATTTACATACCCCTTCTGGTCCATAACATGTAAAATCGAGGTTCTACTGTAGTAATGGCTTCTTCTAAACTGTCTCCTGTTTCTGTTTGTACACACGAAAACTAGTTCTTTTTTATTTTAAATTTTTCTAATATCTTTTATCAAATTGAAAGAAATTAAAATATTTTCAAAACCGATTTCCACAATGCATATATTAATAAAAAATGCATTAAATTTGTCTTATAGCAAAAACAGAGTTTATGCCACAAAATGACCCTGTTTACAAGGATACCCAAAGAAAGTAAGATTTATTTTTATTGGGTCCTTGTTAACACAAATAAAATTGGTAACCTGTGGCCATAAAGACTTAGAACATAAAGAAATTCACTACAAGGAAAACAAAATTTCCTCCTACAGCGCAGGGAACTAAAAACAACATTACAATATTCTACCCTTTGTTTAATATGCTTTACAACTTGAAAATATAACCTACAGTTTTCATAAAGATACATTTTATTTTTACACTCACCACATGTTAATTGATCTATACGAAGTTGCATGGGTTCTGGACATGTGCATACAGTTTTACCAGATTCAACAGTGCAACCATGACTACAATATCCATTTCTGATGTTACAATCTTGAAAGGAAAATAAAAATATTTGATGGTCTTAAACCTTTGTAAAATCACAGATATTAAAACAATAGACATTTTAGTATAAACACTGTTTTTTTATTTTTTGTTTTTATATTTATTTTTTTTTTGGTCCAACATACATTGACATTGGTAAGAATTTGCAACTTCACGGAATACGAAAACGGATACGTCATAAATCCTTGTAACGTTTGAATAGAACACATTGAATATCTGTCAAAGTTGGTCAGTATTTTAAGACGACCATCAACGTTTCGTAGGTGGAAAATTTGATACTGTAAAGCCCTAAATTTTCGCAGCACTACATTTTCGCGATTTCAAGGTTTGGAACATTTCGCGACCTTTTATTTTCGCGATGGGACGTTTTTAACAATTATTATTTTCGCGATTTTGCTCTTTTACTACGTTTAACACAGTCACTTTTATTTGTTCATAAACTTGTTTTAGGTCGATGATTTTAACACATTTAACAATTTTAAAACATGTTAGTGGGATGTATCCGTTTTTTTTATCGTATTTCGTAAATTTGCAAAACCTCCCTACTATCTAATATAATTGACAGGCTCTTGCTGACTTCACATTGTATATTAAACTTGTTTGTATTTCAGGGGCGGATTGCTATAAGCGTTTAGCGTTTTTTTTTTAATTCATCAAGATTACTCAGTGGCCCCTTTACAAGGTTATGTCCTTAAGACTAGGGACCACCGAAACATTAAACAATAAATTTCTGCATCTTCTGGTGGCAGAAGTATGCATAATAATAGACAGTAGAATAAGATAAAGTTACATACGTCCAGATTTTAAGATGTAATTCTGGACTATTTTAAGAAGCATAGTGTTTTGATCGTCATTAAATAATGCATATCCAGAGAGAAAAAAATATTTAATAGATTGTCTTTGAGTTGTCCAGTATACTTTACTTTCCTAAATTTATTGTAAATTTGGGGTTTGAAAGTATAATATACATAATTTATTAATAGAATATATTTTCTTCTCAAGTCATTATAAAAGGTACACTGTAAAACAAAAATGAAATTCATCTTCCACAATATTATTTTTGCATAATTTACATGTTCTGTTTTCTCTTAGAATATTTTTCCATCTGCCCTTTTCGATCTCTAAATCTAAAATCCCAAATCGTCATTTGTTTAATAATCTTTTGTTTTAAATTTATAATAATATTAAAATGATGGCTTATTAAACTTATTTCTTTTTTATATAAAGAAAATAAACTTAATTTAGAGTATGTAGTAAATTTCTGAATATAATTTTGTTTTTCAATATCACTTATTCTTAACTTAAAATTGTTTTAGAAAAAAAAATACACAAGAATGTCTAATATTTACCTTGGCCCATTTTACAAATGGCTGGTAAAATTTCTTGGCTGCATGGTATGTCATCAGAAAATAATTCCTCATTGGTAATATTAAGTTTTCGACAAAACTCATTGAAATCTGTAAAAAAAAACCCAAGATGTTAGTTCAAATCAGGGAACAGTTTGTAATTTAACTGTTCCCTGGTGCAAATCAAGCTAGCATTTTTTAGATTGGATGGTCCCAACTACCTCAAAATGTTCAGCATATTCTAGATTCTGCACGGTCATTTTTCGTCATAATATGTAGTGCCACCAACGACGCCAACAATAAGACAATTTTTCAAGAGAAGCGACTTGTCAAACGATAGCTGAAACAATAATTTCAGTAGAGTCGACCAATCAAAATGCTTCTCCTTTAAGAAGAGCAGCTAAGCCTACCACCAGTTGAGAAGCGTACCAAACAAATTATACCTGAAAAGTATTCTCACGAATGTAATTTTGTCGTTTTCAGATAAAAAACTCAGTTCTTATTTCTCGTGCAGTTGCAATCGTCCATCATGTTGCCAAAGCCTAGAGATTTTCTTTTCTCCATGTGTAGACCAAAGCCTGAAGGCCTTCGCAACGCCAAACTTTGATTAGAATGAGAAAGTGATGCAATGCTATCACGTGATTTTCGCATTTAATCAAGCGTGACCATTCGCACCCGTATTTCTGCTGTGAATGATCACGCATGAATCGTTTTAAAAGGCCATATGGCTAACCCCCATTCCACTGATCATCCGAACGCAATCGGAATCCAATCTGCCCGGGATTTTGCAAAAAATAGAGCGTTCCGATGAGTTCCGATGAAAAATCACCCGACATCCACTTTTTTAGTTCCAGTTTTCAAAAAAATCCGATAGAGACCCAACACTGATCGGTGCAATCGGATGAAAGACTGATAACGGCCCAGTGTCTGTCCGCCATTTTCATCGGCGTCGTCGGACTGATCCGATTGCGGGCGGATTGTTATCCGAGAGTGGCCTGACAGTAATCTGACACTTCCAACACTCTTCCGACACCAATCCGACATATCCGTTACTTATCTGACATTGATTCAATACTGGTCGGATTTCTCATCAAATTTTTGGCAACTGAGTATAAAAGCAGGATACATTTTCCACATTTTGACAGAACTAGATATGGATCAATGTGTTCGCAACCCTACAGTCCTAGGCTGTCCATTTGCTCCAACAACAAACTGCATGTTTACTAGATGATGCAATAACCCTTGCGGTCTTGAGGAGGCTGAGAAAAAGGCAAATAAAACCACGTGTCTATTGGGTTCGATCATGGCTACAAGCTTGACAGAAGGCTCTTATATGACCACTACACCAGACTTATGAATACATTTAGAAGAAGATACAACAACCTTCTTCAATTTTTTGAACGTTACTCCTAAATTTAAAAAATTTAATAAATAAAAATAAATAAATAAAACTACTCCAGAGACCAGCACCAAGACTTCAGAAGGTTGATACCAGTGACAGAAGACGTGTCGGCTTACTCTCCGTTGGACGTCTGTTGTCACCGTTTGCTATGAGATGTGTGTTGGATGGCAATGGGATCGATGAGCGATTACGAACCGATGTTATTACTGGATAGCAATCGGACGATAATAACGTGATGTTTCTTTCCGATGGTAATCGGACTGATGGCGGGCTGCTATTATGTGTGTCGGACCATGGTCGGGCAGACCACTAGATGAGCGTCGGATGACTATTGGTTATCGGAAATTCATCAGATAGCCGGCGGAAGTCGGCTGGACACATCAAACAGTTCTCCGACACAAATCTGACACGCATCCGACCGACTCAACATTCATGCGACACCGACTCGATTTGCTACCGCAAAAACGTCAGATGAAGGAACTAAGTGCTGAGCTTAGTTCCTTCATCGGATGATTTTGCTTCATCGGATCACGTCCGACACATCCGACACTGATCTGACACTCGACAAATAGTAATCGGATTCATCGGAGTGTGACGCGGTACTTATCGGTGGGTTATCGGAAGAATGGAAAAGTGATTCCGATGAGTGACCGATCAACCGAAATGCTCAGTTGAATGGGGGTATAAAATAAAATAAGTGAGTACGGGACGTCAATAGCGCCTTCAAAGGAATCAAGCAATGAAAGTGAATAAACCTGACCATAAGGCCTGTGAGACAGGTTAAGCATATCCCTGCGCGTCAAAGTACATCCACAGGCAGAGTCAGTGGCGGTGCTTAGGGGGCATAGGGGTGGGGGCTTGGATTTTTAGTAACCAAATGATCGTGGGTTTTGAAAATATCAAGGAAGGTTATGAATTCCAGACAGGGTGAGTGCCTTGTCTGCCACTCGCTGCATTCTATTAAGATATTTATACATGGGCGGCGGAAGAGGGGGATGGAGGGGACGCACCCCCAGTGATAACTCAGGGGGACAGTCCCCACTGAAATGTTACCTCGACTAAAATATAGATAGATTGACTTTTATTTGCTACTATGATTAACACATAGGTTGCCCAAGCACTTCCCTTTTAGGGTCTAAAGCAATAAAGTCAGCAATAGAGAGGTTTAGCCACACGGTGATTAGGTATACGTGACGTGTAGAACTTGTGGTGACGTCATTACATTTTGTGCAGAAAAATATCAGCGCTTGGTAGCTGTTGCAAAGAACGTAGGTGTGGCTTAACCTGTGGTGAATATGACTATTTTGGCCCTGAAAAACAACCTTCAGGGACAAGGATAGCACAAATTGATAGGCAATAACGTTTTTTGTATTTTTTTTTTTGCTTATCGAATTCTAATCAGGTTGAACACATACCAGGATGCGTTCCCTCGGGGGTGGGGTACGTGAGGAAATTTTACCGTCGTCCCCCGATCCAAAAATGTTCCGCCGCCCCAGTATTCATAAAACACTGATTTTATAATATGCTACTTGCTTGATCACAGTAATGATAAATGAGGATACTTACCTGAATACTGAATAGATACACTAAAGACCTCTGCAGTCTTAATGGAAGCTTAAAGCAAATAAACAGTGTGTGTAAAAATTATATTTACAAAACGTATGTTGTTTCTGGGGTAGCATTTTTATCAAAACCCCCATTTACGCTTTACCCCACGGATCGCATCACGGGCCATCCCAGATCTTATCGGTAGTTCCGGTGTGAAACAAGATTTTTTTTTCAATGCCGGTGTGCATACGTTTCGAACTGGATGTTTATGTTGGGCGCAATTTATCAACTTTTCAAAATTATCAGTTTCGAAATAGCGCTGGGCAATTTTACCACCAATTAAATGCAAGGGGGGATCGCCCCCCCCCCCCCAATATCGTCAAAACGTTGTGGGACCCCTTATATTAGGTGCACGGAGCCAACACGGTTATCAAGTATGGGCACGGTAGCTACTGGGTGTTTTTGCGGTCCATACAAGGATTGCAAGTTGTCTAATGGGATATCTCCGGAATTTGAATGCTGACGGGTGAATTCTGCATGTAGGTGCAATCTAAAATGGAGTTTCAACTTCACATTTTTACATTTTATTCTAAAACATTTACATTAATTCATTAAACGTGCGTCAAGTGCGAAAGTTACCTCAAAGTTTCCCCAAACATGCTTGTCGAATTCAGAGTATTTTGTACCTTGCTGGACTACGCAGGGAGTTATCCACCGCCGGCATTTGCCCGACGGGGGGGGGGGGGTCTGGTCCCGACAGGGGTCAAATGGGAGAGTTCCGGGTGGGCGGAGTTACCAGTTTGGTTTTCATGAGCAAAAAAAAATCGTTGCGTCCCCGTTTTTGGCCCATTTTTAGGTCTATCTACTTCCTATTTACAGGGGCACTTATACAATATTTCTATTTTGCTTTTCCCCGACGAAAATGTTCAACCTTCTCCGACGAGGGGCCAGCCTTCCCCAACGGGAGTCCTGCCCGGCCCCCGTTCCCCGTCCCGGCCCCCGCTAGCGCCACCATTACACAGGCCTAACTCAACTTCCTTTCAGAATTCATGTTACAATATCAAGACCGATGTACTCACAGGTAAATACTTGCACTTCACAAAGAGTGAGAACGTCGGAGTTTAGTACGCTAAGATAGCGACCACATAACCCAGTACAATCCACTTCAATTTCCTGTCCATTATTAACTTGATCAGCAGTCACAGCATTTTCGCACGTAGGATTCGAGTTATGGTCCTCATCCATTCCAAAGGTAATAACCGCTCCAATCAAACGCTGTTTACAACAATCTGCAATGCGAGATAATGAAGGATATGATTCCATTAAGCGTTTTAATGAAAGAAAATTTTGTTGATTATGATATGCTTAATTATTGTCAAGAGCAAAACATTATTGCCCATTATAACCAAACTCATAAAACGCCCAGTTAACACAAACACAAATAACACAAATAAATAAACACAAATAATTCACTCTATCTTACTATGATTCAATTGACAAATATTATTTTCCCCTATAAACAAAACGTAAAATAATTGTATATATTTCTGTATCATGTATTATGATTAATCAACCTTTTTATACTTGTGTAAACT